>JAULCD010566926.1:0-14125 GCA_032361085.1 Calliostoma canaliculatum | reverse complement strand
AGAAGCTTTGTGAAACGGGACATTGGGCCCGTTCCTCAAAGAAGTCTTAGGCTAAGGTGATCGTGAGTGATGTTTGAAACTATGTCACATAGGATTGTTTCTTATCATTGGCTCACGACTGGCATGGGTTTCAAAGCGATCTCTGCGCTACGACAGTCGTAAGCCAATGTGACATTTTAGCACTAACGACCTAAGATCGCCTTAAGGAACGGAGCCCTTGTGTTGCAGATTAGAGACGAACACTTGTCGTTCAGAACCATGTAAAATTTCAAAATGCATAGTTGTGGAGGTCCGGGGTTCGAATCATCTGTGATCTGCAAGTCGGCCATAGTTAAGTCAATATGGTTTCCAAGTCAGTGAGGTCGAACATTGTCATCCATGAACACTGATCGACTTCTTTTATGGTTGTCAAAATGCTGCACTATTTTGAGATTAGGACTTTTACTCTACGTTTTAGATCTTTCCCTGAAAAATTGTGTAGAAATTAATCAGCGTATTTTCATTGGTTTGATGAGATTTTGACAGGAATTCTCATCAAACTATTGAAAATTCGCTTATTGTCCTCAGAACATTATAATGTCAGCTTTCGAGTCCAATTTTTTTGTAAGTTAAACATTTATTAAGATGTGAGATGTAAGTAAAAAGACCATTTGTCGCTAAAAAATAAATAACCGAAACGCGATCAGACATTTCACTGATTATTAACTTGCCAGCTCACGAAAATGATGTGTCGCAGTTTAGTTGAATATCTCACTAAGACAAACATTGAACCTACCGCACACTTCGTTTTTCTGAGCAGGCTCTAACCAAAACACAACAAAGACCAGTTTTAGCAGAAAAAATATATTTGAGAGAATTCACACTTGCTTTATTTCATGCATTTATGTTAGTGGTCATGGAAAATATAATACCTCAAAGAATATGCACTAAAAAAGTTTAGAAATTATTTAGCAGTTTTCCATTGGTTTGGTGATATTTCCTATGGAAATCTCATCAAACCAATAGAAAACCGTTACATAATTTCTATACATTTTTATAATGAATCAGGTACGAGTGTCTCTATGTGTGGGAATAGTGACGCAACACGTAGCTTTACATGTAGAGAGACTCAGTAAACGGGTGTATTGTTGACACGGAGGTATAATTAAAATTCACGTTTTGATCAAATAAAAGTTTTTATTGAAAAGTACGAAAGATGACAGTTCATCCATTGTGCGCAAAATCACTGCAAGTTACTGTGTTTACATAATAAAAGTCCACCTATTTTAGATCGTCTGTGGTTCACGTATAAACACACTATTTAATCTCCATTTTATTGTCAGAATTGACGTTGACAATGTTCTCATTTATTCAGCGCAGTCTGAACACATACATACAAAAGTACGTAAATGCATTAAGGTGTGATTGTTAACAAAAAAAGGTATAAAAGGAGTTTTTGTTCATGCTTTCTTTAGCAGGATAGCTCAGTGGTTAGCATGCATCGCAACGAATCAGTTACTTTGGGGTTTGATCCCCCACAGGTTTTACTGCTTAGTTTTGTTCTTCAGCTTGTATTTAATGTTTAGGAGTGGATAGCGCAGTGGTTAACGTGTTTAACCACTGGCCAGGAGGTTCGGGGTTCGAATCATTGCTGGTTTCACTGCAGCACATAACCGAGTTGATGATGCAGGCTTTTCTCTTGCAATAAACCTTGCCCTTGCTAAATAACTGAAAATTAATTGCAAATGGCTTAAATGCCTTTCTTATTCACCACATACTCCATTTAATGTTATATATTTTATCTATAAATGTATAATTACCATTGAATAGGCTTGTATTGTTCTATCTGTAGAGTATCGAAAATATTTTAGTTGGACTTAAACTTATACCTAACTTGTATTGCTGAAAACTTTTCAGCCTTTTTAGATTATTTGTTTTCATTGGCACGAACAAATGTTGAGCTTGGCTTTCTGATGGTAACTAATAGTAACTTACTCACTCAATTCATTAATGTTTTATACTGTATATATGTTTGCGGAATGAAAAATTCACCATAGTAATGTTTTATCCTCAGGTTATAGTAAGATTTAAAATTCTAACAACCTTTCGTTGTTGAAAACCTATTCTGTAATAATTTGTTTAAATTATCACAGGATAGGTTTGCAACAGACTTTTTAGATTAAACTTTAGATATTAAACAGGTAAATGTTCTATTTGGTTTTCTGAGAGATAACTGTTTATTTCCAGCTACATTTAGCAGCATTTACGGACAAGAATGCGCCAATTGTACGATAACCTATTTAAACGCCAGAGATAATGCTGGAGACGATGCTGCAAAATGCACGTAAGTATTTAACATAATTAAACATTTTAATAATTTGGCTAATTTATGCTAATTTATTCATTATTAAACATAAATCATCGATATTGAGAGTACAACATCATGAAAAGGCTAGTAAGGGCCCCGTTCCTCAAAGCGATCTTAGTGCTAAGACGATTGTAAGTGTTGTTTTAAACAGTGTCTCATGGAATAGTTTGTTATCATAGGCTTACGACTGTCGTAGCGCAAAGATCGCTTTGGAACCGGTGCCGAATGGCACCGGTTCCAAAGCGATCTCTTCGCTACGACAATCGTAACCCAATGTTTTAATTCAGCACTTACGATCATCTTAGCCTAAGATGGCTTTGAGGAACGGGGCTCTGAACACTAGACTGATGGGCTCAGTTTTCAGGTACTAAAATCGTTATACACCCGGCCCCCATTCCTCAAAGCGATCTTAGTGTTAAGATAATTCGAAGTGATTTTTTAAACGATGTCCTGTGGAGTTGTTTCTTATCATAGGCATAGGACCATCGAAGCGCAAAAATCGACGCGCTTTTGTACTCCGATAAAATACTACTATTCGTTTTATATATATTGCTTGTGTGGTTAGCTATAAACATCACTAGAAACAAATTACAGAAATTATTTAGCGGATTTTTATTGGTTTGAAAGCAAACCAATGGGAAAACCGCTAAATATTTGTTATACATTTTTTCTATTGTATTTATTGTCTAGCGATACAATAGACTTATACGTTTATCGTCCGCATGTGTTACTGCCTCGGATTGGTGCTAAAAGAGACAAATAGTTTGTTTTATTAAGGTTTACATCATAACGACATTGTGTTGAATTCAGGTTGCACTGCTAAAACCAATCGAAGCTATCCTTTCAAAGAAAAGTGATAAAATGTCAACCAGTCTACTTTTTGTACTCAACTCTCATTTTTTTATTAACATTTTTGAACAAAAATATGAACAGCGCAATTTCAGAATAATGTCGACTGTGTAAATGACGGTCTGGAACATGAACATTTATTTTGTGGTGGTCATGTCATTGTTAAACATTGATAATGATAAACATCTGGACGTTTTTCGAGGGCATGTAAGCTAGTAAACAAACCCCTGACCACTAACACCTTTCTTCACTGACTTTTAAAGAAAACCCCAAAAGGTAGCTGGAAAAAGAGCAAGGTCCCGTACCACAAAGATCCAGAAAGGCTAATATGTCGATCTGAGAGCACTAAGATGAAAGTTTAAACTTCTTTTGCTTTATGAAACCTTTGTGGCACGCACCCTAGGCAAAAAAAAACGAACGACTTTGATTTTAGCTTTCTACAAGAGAATAACCCGATGGCGGAAATAATTTAGTAGAAACTTTGTTCTTTCTTGGCATTGAAAAATATTTTAGAAAATAACGTTTCCATTTTTTTTTACAATCCCTGTGATAAGATAAATTAAAATACCACCAGAAAAAATATATACAAATCAAACCAATGGCAATCTGTTGAGGCTAATGCGTTTACAAATGCCCAAAATAACTGCAAAATGTGCAATATCCGACGAAAAACGATTTTGATATTTTTAAACCAAATAGATCCGTCGTAGGGCGGGTCGTTGACGTGCTGCTAGATAAAGGGGTGGATTGTGATTGTTAAGGGGCAGTTTGGGCTAAGGCAGTTAGTTTTTGGTCTAACCGACCGATTTAGTATAAAAAATATTAGGAGTTTTAAAATATAGGCACGAATAATTTGCAAAAAAAACAAAACACTGAACTATTTAATTTAAATACAAAAACATTATTTTAAAAACTCAATTGAACAGAAGCAGGGTGTAAGAATTATATACACACTTTCTTCGGTGTATTGTCCACACCAATAGTTTTTACCTTGTCTATAAATGTTTTATGCCATATCAAAGACTGTTAAAAACATATCCAGTGGTGATTTGTTTAAAAGAGCTCCTGCAGGAGCTATTTTTAACAAATTACTTTTGGATATGGTTTTACTAGTTCGTGTGATCACAGTTTTAAATCTATAGCTACTAAAACGATCAACTCTTGTGTTTATTATATGGGGGTATCAATTACAATATTCGCTGGAGCTTGACACATGGAATGAGCGCTCTTTCCTAACTTTTCGTAATTAGAATGAGCGCTCTTTCCTATCTTTTCGTAATTAGAACGAGAACCTTTCATATGACCACATACCTGTATTTTAGAGCTTTGAAAACTTACCTGACGTGCACGGACAATGCTGCAATGCTTGATGGTTGTCATCTGAGCGCGGAACGGTCCAACGAGATCGAGACTGACCACCAACAAATTTCTGCAAATTGTGGTAAGTGGAGGCATTCAAATTTAAAAACAAATTTAGCGAACAAAGCCTTATTTATACTTCAGAAAAACTATTTCTGCTCAACCCAATATTGGTGATTGTGGGTGTGAGATTTTGGATGCTGAGACAGTTACTAAACTACACTGTTTGAGAGACATTTTAGAAAATGTAAGTACAGAATGTGAGAAACAGTTATGGATGATCAACTTCTTTATTGTACGGTAGTAACGTTTTGGTGTAGATTCTTATAGCGATTCAAACTGCTTTCCAGCAATGTCGCTTCGGTGTAATAACGAAGTTATTCATCCATAAAAGTTTCTCTAATTATTTACAGTTAATAAATTCTATACCTCGAAGTTTTTGTTTGAACTGTCGACGTTAAGCCAAACTCAGCAAAATAGCTACTTTATCAAAACATTTAGGGTAGTTTAGATATTTTTTTAAAATCGTTTTTTCTTGAAAATTCTAACAATATTAAGTAAAATTGAAGATACGTTTTGCTATGTTGTTGTGTATGTAAATTTTCACCTACATTAGCTTTTGCTGAGATAACTTATTTTAACGCATTTAATTATTAATTTTCTTCTGAATGGGGATACTCGATAATGTAGTCTCAATCCAAAAGTGGAAGAATATTATCAAAATGTCTTAATCTGCTTTAAGTTAAGTTCATTTATCTAAAATGTTTAGTGTTTGATTTAAAACCAATTATTTTTAACCAAAATTGCAATAACTCAAACTATTTTGATGTGTTTTGAGTTTATTTGTGTCAAATGTAAGTATTGTGTATGACAATGACTATTATGGATTCAAACTGGCCCAGAAACGTTGCGTAACAAAAACAAGACGTTGACATCAATAGCAAGCTTTGCCATATATTTGAACTCCAACTTCTAAACGCATCTAAAGAATGTGACAAACTTTATGGATGATCAACTTCTTTACTGCATGGTTGCTATAAAGTCACATCCATAAAGTGTGTCATATTCTGTACTTACAACTTCTAAAATGCTTCTAAAACAATGCATCTGAAGAATGTAATTATACATGTAGTATTAAACATGTTGACATTTGTTGCAGACCTTGAACCCCTCTGCCTTTGTCAGAAGAACTTCAGGGCGACATATGTTCCAGACGACGACAGTGAATGCAGGCACGTGTGAAACTCTTAACATTCAGGGTCCCGTTCTTCAAAGCCAATTTAGGCTAATTTGATCGTTAGTGCTGTAAATGTCCTGCAATTATCGTAGCGCAAAGATCGCTTTGAAACCAGTGCCAGTCGTAAGCAGTTTACAATGTATCAAAAATTACTCACGATCAACTTAGCTTAGCCCTTTTTTCAGGAACAGGGCCAAGAGTCTTACCGAAGGCAAACTAATTTGTTGTGAAGCGCACGCCAAACCCAAAACAAACACAAATAAGAGCAAATGTTCAGGGCCCCGTGGTCAAAGCGATCTCAGGTTACGTTGATCGTAAGTGCTAAATCCTCTCTTTGTTAAAGTCCTTTTAAAATACCGTGAGGATAGAGTAAACACTCATGGTTCACAGGAACTAACACGGAGGTCAAAGGGTTCGAGTCTCGCCAGGGGCCTTGCTATCACTTTCTGTATTAAAAAAACAATTCTACTTGCAGTGACGACAGAGTCTAATGATATAACATTTAGGTACCAGCCGAAGCTCACATGTTTTACTGCATAATTTAATATTGGTGATACAAACTTTCCTACTGCAATAAATCTTGCCAAAACAAGAAGTTGTTAAAAACTGCGTTAAACCTCAAGATTGTTTACTCACTTATAGGACGTCCACTAGAATATCACTTTACTGTAGTCAGCACACGTGTAAAAACACTGGCACACATATAATGTAAAGGATCTCCTAAAGTAAGGCAGTAAGATTTGTCTAAGGGAAATCAAGCCATGAGGACAGGGCCCTGCTTTGGTTTGACTTAATTGCAACATTTTCTGTTATCCAATGAATGTATGTCACTCTGAACATTAACAAACTGAACCAGGCAAAAAAGACCTTTGGACAGAACATTCTTTTAGCACACTCTTTGACCCAGAGCGATAAAACAAATTAATGAGGATATAGCAAAAAGCCCATTATTCTGATAAAAGTCGGATCTGGTTCCAGTTCACATGTGATCGAGGAAGGATTTGGAGACAAAGTATAATGACAGCTGAATTACAATAATTCATACATATTGTTCAACTGTATATTTAGTGATAAGATTAATTCACTTCCAGGCATGATGTAAAATGCCAACTGTCTGAGCACAGTTGTTATAAATTGTTGGTTGAAATATTATAGAAGGCAACTTCTTTCATTCTAAACACAACGTTTCTGGGCTAGTCCTTGCCTCTTCGTCAAGTGAGTCACTTAACTGACAATGGGGCAAGGACTAGCGTTGTGTATAGAATTAAAGAAGTTACCATCCATCATATTTCATGTTATAACAACACCAACTTCTCAATGTCTTTAAAAAATCTAATAAATCCTGGGTTAACGAGAAGTTACATAATCCTAAATAGCACTGAACGAGGATTTCGTTTACAAATGCCAAAACCGTTATACACTGTGCACTTTTAAAAGTACCTAGTTTACAACGATGTTGGCATTTGTAAACTAACCGCACTGATCCCATATAATAATCGTAAACTTTGTCGAAGTATGCCCTTTCTTTCACGAACATAGGGGTTAAGATAAATACAAATCATTAAAGATGTTGCAAATTAATGTGCATATTAATGTGCATATCTATCTATTTGTCTGTCTGTCTGTCTGTCTATCTGTCTTCAGGTTACAGTACCAAACGTCATGTGTGTTGAACGTGTTAATACAAAAACATTTTTACTGTACCAGAGCTGCGAAGAAGATGGTGACCTGCATGGGAGGAAAGGATGGAGCATGTGATCCTTTTACTCCTATTGACGAGTTAGCACAGGTGCCTGAGACGTTGATTCTGACTATTGGTGAACCAACTTGTTGTAAGTCACCTAAAGAGTTTGTTTAACCCTTGAAATGTAGAATCAACCTAAGACAAGTTTGTGCTGTTAAAAACCTGCTCTATGCTGTTTTGTTTATAATAGCTTCTGTATGAGCTCTTTTAAACAAAATAAACAAAACAGGTTTTTATCAGCTAAACTAGATTAGACATCAGACAAATAAATAGGCAAACGCTGGACTTTGCGCTCTAAGAGGTAACGGTTATTTATAGTGGGTGTATTTTATCTCACGTAAAATATCGTTAGTGAAAGATCGATCGATACCTCCCGAGAAATATCGTTATATGTGATAGCTCATGGCATTTACAAAATGATTCATTTGATTCATAGTATGACTTCGAATAATGAAAATATTTTACCCGTACGTTTATTAGTTTGAAATACATCAACACCCATTGGAAAAAGTTTAAAACTCCGAGGCACGCCTTCGAGTTTAAAACATTTAGTAACACATGTTAAAATATTCTCTCTCTCTCTCTCTCTCTCTCTCTCTCTCTCTCTCTGAATTGAAGACCACTAGGGCGACATCATAGTATCATCATACGTTTGGTTGCTAAGCATAATCAAACAAATGACGTCATCGACAGGCCAAGGTCTGGTAGGCCTAGAATGTCAAGCGGAGAGAGGATGGACGTCTTCTTGATTTGTTCACAGGAATTTGTTCGCGTCTTACACATACTGCAGCATACAATGAGGCAGCAGTGGAACACACACGCGAGACTCTCTACGAGGACAATTAGGCGTCGGCCTGTTGACCCAGCGATACATGCATTACCGTCTGCTATGATGTCATGCCCGCAGTCATTGGAACTTGGTCCACTGGAGGCGCATCTATCACAAGAATTATTTTTTTTTAGAAATTATTCAGCAGTTTTCCATTGCTTTGATGAGATTTCCTTTTGAAATATTATCAAACCAATGAAAAACTGCTGAATAATTTCTATACTTTTTGCCCAGTGTATTTGTCTGATGAGTGCCATATGCTTTTATGTACTGTTGACGGCCGTGTACATGTCTGCAAGCAACGTACAACTCGATTTGCGTCTAAAAGCATTCAGAAAACATTGATGTGGGGGTGTGTTTTCTTTGACTGTAAACTTGACCTTGTGACAGTTCGCGGCAATATGAATGGTTAACAATATCAATATGTGATTCTTCGTACAGCCGTAGTCTACTATTTTGACAGGCATCCATTTCAAACACAAACTGTTTACATAGACGATACTGCCAGACCTCACCGCTCCCGAATAGTAATTAGTTGGAGTAGTTGAGACAATAAGGCATCACCACCCTCCCATGTCCAGCAGGCAGTCAAGATGTTATAGTAACCTGTTGATGCTCTTCCTTAGCTCGAAGCTGCTCCTCATGAGGACTAGAATCGTTTGCCCCCGAGGGCGATTCAAGCTAGTCATAAGTATGTGATATAGGTTTCAGGCCTTTGTGAATGCACACGGATCTTACACACGTTGCTGACTTTGACTGGCATTATATGACAGCAAGGTCCACCATGATCAAACTGGACACATAATATAAAATTCTAATGTCGTGATATGCCTGTGTCAATAAAAAAATTCAAGACAGTGTCTTTCAAACGTTGAATTCCTTCTCTTTAACTTTTAAAAAAAAATATGTGAGATTGTAATTAAGTAATGTTATCAAACAATAATTTTCTTCCTATCGAGACATGGAAACGTGACAAATCCGATTTATCAATAACAAAAAATAACATGATGAACTTTTGCAACAATTTAAAAAAACACAACTAAAAAAAAATTTGCTTTTGTTTTTAAAAGTACCTTAAAATGAATACGTGAAATAAATATACTAGGGGGTATCAGACATTATCACCAAGACATATTCGGGTTAGAAAATTAATTTTTCTCTGTTTTCCTTAATACTACTCTGCATAGTCACCATCCAAAGCAACACTTTTCCCCTATCGTTTTTTTTGTTTTTTTTATTTCACTGCGAACCGACCCTCTACCTCTTGAATCACCTCATTAGTGTACGTAGTCTACGTAGTTGATTTTTCATATCGGGGAATAAGAAAAAGTCACTTGGTGCAAGGTCGGGTGAGTAGGGTGGATGAGGTATGATTTCAAATCCACAGCGCCTTGTCTCCACAGCAGCTGCTTGACAGGAATAGGCTGGTGGATTGTCAGGCGAACTCATTTGGTGCACATGCCGAAACGTTTCTGTTTGATGACATCTCGTAACTAGCGCAGAATATTGCAGGAGTAAGCTCCGGTGATAGTCTGACATTATGCAAAATAGTCTGTGAGAATGACTTAACGGCAGTCCCACAAAACTGACAGCATGACCTACCCTGCAGACTTTTGCACTTTGGCCTTTTCAGAGAAGGTGACGTGACATGCTTCCACTTTTTGCTCATCTCTTTGGTCTCTGGATCGTACAAATAGATCCAACAGTCGACCATCGTTACAAGACGGTCGAAAACTATTGTCGTCATCCCGTCCCATAAGATCCAACTGTTGTGACATTTTTGCGAGTCTATCTTTGAAGAGGTTCGAGTAATCGTAGAACCAAGCGTCCTGAAACATTTGACATTTGCAGTTGGTTGTGAATGATGTTCCATGCAGTGCCATAACTCAGACAGATCTCATGCATAACGGTTTGACTGGTTAAGCGGCGATCTCCCTGAACCAGGGCTTTGACTTTATACACGGTGTCCAAATCATCAGTAAGGAATGGGCGTCCAGATCTAGGCTCATCAGTGAGAGACAAGTATCCGATTTGGAATTTCTTTTTCCATCTCACATCAGTATCATAAGATGGCTATCATCTCTATAAACTGATTTCATCTCATCGTGTATCCGGCGGATAATGTGACCCTTCAAGTGCAATTATACTTTTATTACACTGCGCCTGAGTCTTGTTCATAATATGAGGTACTCTTGTTCAGCTTCAGCTAGTGTCTGTCTAAATGCAGTGAAGATCTTCTTTATAATTAGAACTTCGTGATACCCCCTCGTAGGAAAGTTGTCTTTAAGATGGTGTAAAGCAAGTACGGAGGTATACTATTTTTTATTAGCGTCTCTTCAGTGAAACAACAAGTAATCAGTTGCCGTGAATGTGAAGACGAAGTTAGAGAAATACCTTCATCCCGTATAGTCACAAAATCGTTGTACGAAGTAAGAACTTTATTACACTGCGCGCCTCAGCTTACTTAACTCAACTAGTATCTGTCGGAATAAAGTTAAGAAGGTAATTCCTGGCACTACATATGTATCCTTGATGTTACACGGGAATTTAATCGAGAACAAGCAAGTGTTTCTTGTTGATAATTAGAACTTCTTGATACCCCCTCGTTGGGACTGTGTGTTTATTTAAAACTGGAATTGACAAAGTATTTTAAGTGACAGGTTGGTAGCCTACATGTTGATATTTACATGCAATATGTTGCAGCTATCGACAACGGCACTGAATGTAAGTGTGAAATGGACTACATTAAAACGGAATTTTATGAAAAGTCTGAGCAGTGTCGGTAAGTACAAACAAAATAGTCATTATTACTTTTGCCTTGTAATATATAAAAAAAGAAATTCTGAAACAAAATATGTTTTGTTTATAGTTTTTAAACAGAGAAAATCCAAAGTGTTATTATTCGACGTTATGGGTTCTTTCCAAACTACAACTCAGGGCAGTGTTTATTCTCTAACTGTAGATGAATTATACATTGATTTTTTTTTAAAGTTTATGCAGGGTGTAGGTTTTCCAAAACTTATGATAACAATTTTGGTTCCGTTCCACAAAGATGCTGTGAGACTGAGACGTATTAAATTAATACGTCTTAATATCCGGCCACACTGAAGCATCGCGCCGGCAGCTCATCGGCAGCAAAAATGTGCAACAACGATAAATTCATTACCAACCCACACTAACGCAAGGCGCCAGCAGAAGGTTGGGGCAGCATTTTTGGTATTAAAGTTATCTCGTGGTGGTCAGATCTACGGGAATGTGAAACATCTAGTATGGTTTTGTACTGACAAAGGTTGTTGCAAGCCTCATAACTGTATGACGTCGTAAACCATTAATAGATTGGTTCTGCAAATGCGAAAAATCGTTGTAAAATGTGCACTTTAATTTCCAACGAAAAACAACTCATAACTTTACAACGTCGTGAACCATGTCACTGGGTTAATAGATTTGGTCTACGAATGTAAATAAGTCGTTGTAACCTGTGCATTTTTCAACAAAAAACAAGTTTGTTTGTTTTTAAAATGCACAGTTTACAGCGATTTTTGCATTTGTAAACCAAATCTATTAATCCAGGGACCAGGTTTACGACGTCGTGAAGTTAGGACGTCCTTATAAAACGGGGTCCTGGATCCTACAAAGACCTTCTCCAAGAAGCAAATCAAACGTTTATTCTCTATTGTTTGTTTTAGAACAGCCAAAAAATTCATACACTGCTTAGATGAAGTGACTTTGGGAACTGGCTTTCTTTGTGACGGACAGTCTCTGGTGTCAACAGCCATCGCATCAGCACAGAAGATTGTCACTGACCTTAGCTCAGAATGTGGTGAGTTGAAATTAAAGCATTCCTTTTTAAGAACGCGTCTTCAACACGTTGCCGACGGTGGTAGAAAGACCAGGGTGGCGTATCACAAAGACACCGTAAAATTACGACGTCGTAAACTATATCCTTAAGCCCTTGCGTTCAGACGACGAATGCCAAAAATCGTTGTTAGCTATTCACTTTCCCCTAAAATATTTTTCTTTGGAAACTTCACAGTTAACAACAATTTTGTTTGCGTTTTTAAAAATAACCCGCTGGCCCAATAAGATTGTTTACGACATCGTAAATTTACGACGGTTTTGTAAAAAGACACCCTGGGCTCTGTTTTAGAAAGCTTTTGAAAGATTAATACGTCCTGAGATAGCGCTTCTGTTTTGGCAGAGAAATGTAAAAGAAATAAAAATATAAAAAGTACGTCATATTAATTAACAAAGCAACGGCATTAGACGATATATGAAGCATACATCACCATATCGTGTCGCACTGATACGTTGTCTGCGATAAAGCGATAGTCACCCTCAGCCACATTTTTTCAACAGCGTGAGTGGGTTTGGTTTAACGCCTTTTTCAAGCAGTAATTTTCTCAGACAAATTATACTTAGAGCCGACTAGTCCTTACAATACCCTATTGCACTTTTTTTATAACTTTTGATCTGACGCACCCGGGGATAGAACCCTTCCCCTACCGGTCTTTAAGCAAACACTCTACCACTACACCCCAGCCACTCAAAATATTATTAGAAATTATTCAGCAGATTTCCATTGGTTTGATGAGATTTCCATAGGAAATCTCATCAAACCAATGGAAATCCGCTGAATAATTTCTATATTTTTTCAAGTCACGAGTGTCGCTGACATAGCGACAGGTCTTGTCATGTCAGGTCAAAATAATAATATCAATCCTTAAAACCTTAATGTATGTTGATTTTAATATAATTCTGACGCCTAACATTAATACATCGTTGAAAGTCTATTGAGTAGTAAATTGTCTAAACGATCAACGTGTGAACTCCTGTGGTGCATGTTGCACCGTGTGTTAATTTCATATGTTAATTTCATACGTGTTGATTTCATGAGTTGATTTCATATATGTTGATTTCATGTAATGATTTTATGTCATGATTTCACATGTTGATTTCACATGTTGATTTCATGAGTTGATTTCATTAGTTGATTTCATATGTTGATTTCATATATGTTGATTTCTTGTAAGGATTTCACATGTTGATTTCATGAGTTGATTTCATATGTTGATATCAAAGGATGACGCCAAACGTTAATTTAAACTGTTTGATTTTAAATGATGATTTCATATTTTGATTCCAGTCTATGATTTTCACATAGTTATTTCATATGTAAATTTCATTGGGTGGTTTCATACATTGATTTCATATGTTGATTTCAAATGATGATTCCATGTGTTGATTTCGTATCATGATTTAATATGAGGGTTTTATGTAAAAAATAATATCTGACTTGCTATGTTAAACTTCTATAAAAATTCCTTATGATGATTTTATGTTATGATTTCATGTTTCGATTTCACATGTTAATTGTATTGTTTTACTGGTTTTAAGTATTACCTTCGTTCATTTGAAAGCAGTTAAAAACCTACATTGTGCTAGTTTTTGTTGATAACCTAATCTGGGGTCATTTGTTAAAAATAGCTCCTTTAAACGAATTACCACATGATATGTTTCATACAACACTAGAGTGTAACAGCGATCTAAGGGTTAAGATTAGCATAGACTGTTAAACCGTTAACCCTCAGTCTGCCAAAGTCAACACAAGTCAAATTCAGGAAACAATATTGGGTTAGGCCAATTAAAAAAAATGTTGTGGTTCCGATTACCCGTGAGTGAGTGTGTGAAATAGAGTTTTACATGGCTTTTAGCAATATTTCAGCTATATCGCCATGTGGTGTACAAGAGGCACACCGAGGG
>JAULCD010566815.1:0-14129 GCA_032361085.1 Calliostoma canaliculatum | reverse complement strand
GCCCAGAAGACAGCTGATGTAGTTTTTGTGAGCCCTGTTCACACAACAGGTTTATAAACCTTACATATACTTTTAGAGAAAAAAACCGAAAGGAGCACCATTTTATTGAAGCACTCCTATATGTATTTTAAGATTTTTACCTGCAATACAATTTTCATAAATCATATTAAACCAAACTTGTATTGCACTGCTGGAGTTGCACAATACAACACAAGGTCTGGGTACTGATTTACTTTGAAGACGTCGTACATTTATGACGTCGTAAACCGAACACTAAAATAAAAATCTTTTTAAAAATTGCATTTGTCAAAATTACAATGGCCAAAGTGTAATTATATAAATCATTCAAATAATGAATTGACTAATAGATTTTATTTGATTTTATACGCACGTGCATTTGAGAGCATCTGTAGAAATGTCAGTTTGTACGTAGCTTACGTCACACAGGCAGATAGTTCCAGTCAATGCTGAAACAAGGTGGCGAATATTTGAGAAAATAATATCCTACCAGTATCCTACCTATTAGCATTAGTTCTTGACCATGGATCTTGTTCGATGATGTGATTAGTATCCATCACTTAATGTACTATGATAAAATACTTACAGCACACTTCACCAGTTATTGCGCCCATTGCGGTTTCTGCCCAGGTGCCTAGAACGGGCACAGTGTCCGCACACCCAGATCCAGTCTTGTCCTTGAGACAAGTCACGAACGCCTTTAGTGCCCTGTCAAACTCACCGATATCATTATATTCAGAGGATCCATTTAAAAAAGCAATCTTAAATATACAATAACATAAACCATTTTACTGAGCCAAAGGGTCTAGTTCACAAATTCAAAACAAATGTTTTAAACATGTTGTAAACTGTACACTTTTCGATGAAAACATTATTGTTTTCTTCGGAAAGTACGCAATTGATTGTTTTGATATAAGTCAAACTATTTTATTGGTTCAGTTAAAATAATTCACAAAGGTAGTATATGTGTGTGAAACAGCAGACTAAACCATACGCACATAGATATATCACACACTTTATGATAAATCATTCAACACCACACTGAACTATACATACAGAGACATATCACACACTTTATGATGAATTAATCAACACTACACTGAACCATACATACAGAGACATATAACACACTGTATGATGAATCAATCAACACTACACTGAACAATACATAGAGACATATCACACACTTTATGATGAATCAGTCAACAGTACACTAAACCATGCACACAGGGATATATCACGCACTTTATGATGAATCAACCATCACTACACTGAACCATGCACACAGAGATATATCACACACTTTATGATGAATCAATCAACACTACACTGAACCATACATACAGATATATATCACACACTTTATGATGAATCAATCAACACTACACTGAACCATACATACAGAGACATACAACACACTTTATGATGAATCAGTCAACACTACACTGAACCATGCACACAGAAATATATCACACACTTTATGATGAACCAATCAACACTGCACTGAACTATACATACAGAGATATATCACACACTTTATGATGAATCAATCAACACTACACTGAACCATGCACACAGAGACATATCACACACTTTATGATGAATCAATCAACACTACACTGAACCATGCAAACAGAGATATATAACACACTTTATGATGAATCAGTCAACACTACACTGAACCATGCATACAGAGACATATCTCACACTTTATGAAGAATCAATCCACACTACACTGAATCATACATGCAGAGACATATCACACACTTTATGATGAATCAAACATTACTACACCGAACCATACATACAGAGACATATCACACACTTTAGGATGAATTAATCAACACTACACTGAACCATACATAAAGAGACATATCACACACTTTATGGTGCATTAATCAACACTACACTGAACCATACATACAGAGACATATCACACACTTTATGATGAATCAATCAACACTACACTGAACCATGCACACAGAGACATATCACACACTTCAGGATAAATCAGTCAACACTACACTGAACCATACATACAGAGACATATCACACACTTCATGATAAATTAATCAACAACATTGAGTACATTTCAACTTCTCCTTAAACACATTACAATATTACATTTTAAGCCAAAACTATTTAGTAGTGTGGTCGAAGACAAATATATACTAATGTTTTATATATGATGATACACAATGTGAGCTCCCAAAAATAAATTGTCCCAAACAATTGGTGATTTGTTTAAATGCAAACTGTTTTATTGTGTATAACATTATCGACCTTCCTGAAAAAAAAATATATCTGCTTTTGTAATCTGATTGTGTTGTAATTTGTCTTTTTAACCCTTTCTTCACATCCCAGTTGTACATTTTGGTGTTTCGTTGTGTGACTAAAACACCGAGTGAGGGCCCCGTTCCTCAAAGTGATCTTAGGCTAAGTTGATTATAAGTGCTAAAATATAAAATTTGCTTACTACTGTTATAATTGAACATTTAAAGTCTGAGAATGGGGAGAGAACCATTACGTAAACAAATAGAAATACGTGCTTTGGCACTTTGGTGCTTACTACTGTCGTAGCGCAGAGATTGCTTTGAAACCGGTGTTATTCGGAACCGGTTCCAAAATTGACTTCTGCCCCACGATTGTCGTAAGCCTATGATAAAAAAATCAACTCCACAGGCAATGTTTCAACTTAAAACTAAGATCGCTATGAAGAACAGGGCCCAATTGTGATACATGGTTTTTACGCTACTGTTAATTCTGGAAAATTCCCACAAAACTAAAGTCTTTGTATTTAGATCAGGATCAGCGGGCAAAATTTTAATAAAAAACAAATTTAGGTTTTATCAAGGTCACCTTGAAGTTGTTGATATGTTTAAGTATCTGGATCAATATTTCACAGGAACAGAGTGAGTGTGAGTGAGTGAATTATGTTTAGACGCTGTTTTTAACAATTTGTAGTTATATCGCGGCAGCAGGGTTTACGCAGGAGGAAAGCCTGCATCACTGCATGGTTATGTGATGCAGTGAAACCTGTGAGCTTCGGCTGGTACCTGCGAGCCAAGAGTGTTACTTTGTTACACAGCATTGCAATCTGTCCTCACTGTGTTTATTGTTTCCAAAACAGAGAATGACGCCGACCCCCCTAGGCGGGATTTAAACCCCGGACCTCTTGGTCTAAAGTCCACTGCCAGCCACTACGATATCCCGCCCCACTACAGGAATGGAAGAATGACAACTGTTATCCAACAAGCTGCTGACGTGGGTCTCAAAGCCTCAATATCTCTGTTAAAACGAGCCAAAAACTTATATTTACTTTTGGGATGTCTTATTTCTTTGTTTGCTGAAACTTGTATTTCTAGTTTTACTTTAAGGTTGCAAAATATTGGGAATTAATAACACTGTTATAAATGAACATTTAAAGTCTGAGAAAGGGGAGATAATCCTTACGTAAACAAATAGAAATACGTGCTTCAGCACTTTAGTGCCAACTATTATGTACTCACCCCAGCAATAAAATGACCCGATTTATGCTTAGCTGTATGGTTAGTGAACATAAACAGTGTAAACAATACCCTTGGTTAAATAGCATCAAAAATATTTTTTTAACTTGTGGTAACCAACATGTTTTTTATGTCCACATCTGTTTTTTTTTAAAAATGGACATTTGCCAATGTCGTTCGAATCTTAAGAGATCAGTTCCTCAGTTTTGGAGACGTGGTATTAGCTATACACCAAAAGGGGATTATTATGCTTATGTTAAAAACTTGCCATGCTTTGATTTTTTTTCAGATAACATTTCTAAACCTGTATTCTATTTTAGAACAAGCAACCACAAATTACCTCTTGAAAAGGTCGCTGGTTAAAGATTCCTAGCAAAGACAAGTTATGTACACTATGTAATTTAAATCAAAATGGTGACAAAATCATTTAAATGTAAAGCATTAGAACAAGAACGCCCTACCTTCGTAAGTGATTTTTATTATAAATGGCCGAACATGTCAAAATATAAGAAGCTTGTTTGTAATAATAACATAAATGTACTGAGGAAAGTGTCCCAATTTGTTAAATGCTTGTATGCCAATGTGTGAAACAATTTGTGACTTGTAATTCATGTACCACCGTTGGTGGCTCCTTTAAGTAATAGAGAAAGTTTCAACACTCTAATCATAGTACCATGGTATATATGTCAACTTCTTTGTACGAATGTTCACAACGTTTCAGGGCATGTGCTTGTTCCTTATTATGACGCCCAGAAACGTCGTAAACATTTACACACAGAAGTTGACATTAATACAGACCTAAGTTATGTTTGTTTCTAATTTCAAATATCCTGGTTCCCGTTTTACAAAAACGTCATAACTTTACAACGTCCTTAGCCATATCACTCGGTTGATGGATTTGGTCGACAAATTCAAAACAAACAATAGTTGTAAAGTGTGCACTTTCCAAAGAAAAACTTGTTTTTCTTTGAAAAGTGCACACTTTCCCACTATTTTTTGGTATTTGTAGACCAAACCTATTAACCCAGTGATATGGTTTATGACGTCTATGTTGTGACCTCTTTGTAAAACGGGCCCCTGAAACAAATTAAACTTTAAAATTGGTTACATACTTGCTAGTAGTATTTAGGATTAGTTTTACGTACGTGCACTTTGCGCTATCCGCTCCTATTGTCGCTTCGGCGTAGGTTAGTTCACATGCGCACGCACTTCCAGCCGGAACTGAAACAAAACAGAGGGTGAATACGTCTTCATTAGCTATCATTCCGTGCTTTAAAACAAACACCACTAATACATTAATGCATAATTGTTCACTGTTATATATTTTAGTTGCAATCAATTACTCATCACAAATAATGGAAAGAAATGTTTACCGCTTGAACTCATATGAAACAAAATTATTTAACGCTGACTTTAGTTGTAATCAAACGAACGCTGATTATTGAAATGTAATCTTATCCTATTTTTATTGTTGACAACAAAAAAAGAAGAAGGAAAAAAGAAGAAATATTGCCTTATTTTTATGTCACACGGTGCGTAATCAAAAATCTTTACATATGAAAAAGCGAAAATGTGCACTGTCCGACCAACATGGCCTATGAGACATAAGTAGAACACAATGAACACTTTAAAAGCAAAAAAAGTGCTAAAACAACGTAAATGGACACGCATTTTTAAAAATAAATAAATACATAAATAGTAATAATATATGAAATATATATATAAAGACAATACATTAAAAATACATCAACCCCCCCCCCCCCCGCCCCCATTGAATGTAGTTATTGTTAAATCAAATAAATTATAATAAATAAACCTACGCATACTCCTCCACTAATTTATAAATCCATTCATCCACCCCTCTTATTGGATCTTCACACGCCTAACACAGCCACTCTAGTCCCAGTACAATCGTTAATCCCATTACAGCAAAAAGTCTACTAACCTATCCTAGCACAAGCAGCCACCTAAGTTAACGCATATATTTATTGTTAACAACAATATACCATTGAAGTTGTGAAGTTTTCTGACGTTTTAGCCATTAACATTTGATGACGTGACAATGTACTTGCCATTGCCATTATGGGTTTATGATTATATAACGTTAGTTTGTGGTTTCAATTGCAAACTGGGCGTTTGTTAAAAGGAACTTGAATGTCAACGAATACTTGCGAGTTAAAGAAAAAAACATTATCTTTAAAGTGTTGAATAGGAATTTGGAATTAGGAAAATATTAAAATGTGGCTACCTTGTGCTTTTAAAAGCTTATCCAGGGTCAAGTGTTTAAAAGAAATCTTTTTGGAGCACTTTTAAACACATGACCAAAGGGTTGGAATTTAACAGCCTATTATTGTTGGAAATTGGACATAATAAAAAACAATGTTCGGCTTACCATTTTAAGGGTTAAATTAAGTTAAAGTGGTAAATTGTGAAAACTCACTGCAGGATGAATCTTTTTGTGCAGTGACTTTGGCCGCCGCTACAAGTTGTGCCACTGTTGTGGACCCGTCACATCCGGTTCCTGTCTTCCCCTTTAAGCAACTGATATATGTCTTCACTCCACTGGAAAGGAAAACACACATTAAACTTTTATCCACAAACAAGTGTTGTATTTTTTGTCAAAATTGCAATGTATACATATGGAAATTAATTAGGCAACACTGATTTATAGACCCATACTTCTGTAAATAATGAAAGTCAAGCATTTTCTGAATAATTTATTAACATTTTGCATCTCTCTGTAGAAAATAGTTTACTTGTGGAGATATCTAATGCATGTGCAACGACTCACAATGCACGTGAAATGTATCATCAACCTTGTTGTGCTATGACAGTGTAAATTCCTTGTCTTTGCAAATACAGTAAATGATGTTGTTCTGTGTTCACTTGTATACTATCATTTCCGACTATTCTGATTGTCAATTTTAAATAGATAATTGGCTTTCATATTTGTATTTGTTGACTTTGTGTATCGCGATAGGTATCGAATCATGGCAGCAGTATCTACAAATGTATCGTATTGTGGCCTACCTGCACGGTGGCACCCCTAATAATTGTCCTGGCACGTCTTAAAAGCGCAGAGGCTACGAGGTGGCAAATTACTGGCATGAGAAATACAGGGGAAATCGGACATCAGAGTGGATGCAATGCCTTCATCATGTTTAGAGTCTTAAAGAAACACAGGGCTACCAATGATGTTGCACTTCGTCCAAGATCTGGTAGAACCAGTAAGACATTAATAAGAGACCATAGAGCATTGTTAAGACTTGTTAGGCGCAGTTCATGGGAATCAAAGATATTGTTAAGGCAACAGCGGTTATAAGGAAGAGCCAATGCCTGCAGCACAGTAAGTAATCGGCTGAAAGCAGCAGGATCCATAACCAAAAGACACATAAAATACAAAGCTGCCTTCAACTCACGACAGTAGCACGACTTGCTTTGCTAAACGTGTTGGATAATGGCTCAGGTTTTATTTTCCAATGTGAGTGGTGTCTAGATAGCTAACCACTCTCTAGCCACAAGACCCATATCTCCATATTACAACTCCGAGCTTCACACAACATGTGTTGGTAATGAGTTCCATGGCCTGCCATGAATCCCGATTTTAATTATATTAATCATCTGTAGGACATTTTTAAGCTGTTGTGTTTGAAAAAGACTTTAACTGCCCAGGCCCCCGTTTCTCTTCTGTTGTGTTAAGCTGGTCGTACGTGGTTTTTAAACAATGTCCTGTGGAGGTGTTTCTTATCATAGGCTTACGATTCGAGTGGCACCGATTCCAAAGCGATCTCTGTGCTGTGACATTGGTATATTTTATAACTTACGATCAACTTAGCCTAAGATTGCTTTGAGGAACGGGGACAGGAATTTAATGAATTGACTGCTTCTAAGCATTGGAAATGCAGTATGATCCCTCAGAATAAAATCAGGCAAATATCCAAGAAGTGGGGGGACGTTTTGAATTAGTTGTTCATGTGTTGTGAGGTTAAATAAGTTATTGATGGATTTTTAATGTTTGGATTTTTAAGAATGTTTTAACCAGCATTCCGTGAACAAAATATACGTCAGGTGTAAGGTTTTGCATTAAAGTACAGCATTTACCAAACCTGTACACTCTTCAAAGAAACCAGTTTATGTCAGGCCATTCATGGCCGGGTTTTCCCTAAACTATTACTTTTTGCTGAGGAATTTGTGTGGTATTGTTACAACATTTGTGATATTTGTGAACGACCCGGTGGTAAAAATAATTCAAGATGTATCGATGTCAACTTGTCAGTTCATATGATTGTTCCTTCATCAGACGAAGGAGCAAGCAAGTGTCCCCAAAACGTCAAACATACGAGCAAAGACGTTGATATCCATAAATCTTGAATTATCCGTAAAACTTCTAAATGTTCCTTAAAGAATTTATTGTCCTGCGAATTGATATTTATTCTTTAGCAGAACTTAATAATATGACCACCTTGTGCTGTTGTAAACCTACTCCGTGATAGATTGTTTAAAGCAGCAGTTCATTGACACAAGTTACCATAAAAATACTTTAACCATCTTAAGCTTAAAAAAGACAACGATGTTGACAGACACCTATAATCAACACAGTAGTGTCAAGCAATATTTTACTAGGACTCATTAAATATATTCATTTTAATTTCCCTTAACCCTCAAAGTGCGAAGTTAATGTTATTTGAATTTAAAACGGTAACTACCACGTGCTGTGTAAAACATATCCTGTGATAATTTGTTTAAAGAGCTTCTGTAGAAGCTCATTTAATTTAATTTTTTAATCGCAGGATAGGTTTTCAACAGCCTATTTAGAATGGGTTTTAGTTCATAACTAGGTCAAATTCTAAACATAAATGTGGTCATGTTACCAATGGGTTTCACATTGACAGTCGCCAGGCACGCTCACACACTTAACTAACACAGGAACAATTTGTTCGGTTACAAAAGTGAGAATTGATGTACACTATGCAATTAAAAAGAAAAACACCTTTTGTCTTTGAAAATGCAGTGTACAACGACTTTGCGTTTGTAACAGCCCATTGGCGGAGGACCAGAACCTTCGACGTACGTAACAAACTACAGGCATATACAATGTTTTGTGGTACTCGTTAACACTTTACAAGAAATAGTGTCATTCTTACGTGCACTTCTTGGTGGTATCGGAGATATCAGCCTTGGCGTAGGCAATTTCACAAGCACAGACAGCGTCGGTTGCTGAAAATCAAACATATTTTAATTTAACTTTAGCTCTTGATTAAAACATGGAAGTTAAAACACGGTTGAAGCAGTTTTGCTTTCCTAAACCAAACTCATTGGCCTTGTAGAATATCCTGAATAGATAAAAATCATCATGTTGGTTTGGTGGTTATGATATTGTAAATACTGAAACATCTTCACAGTGGCAATATAAAAGTTACGATATCCTAAATCTGTAAATATCTCAACGACGGCAATATGATTATTATATACTAAATAAATACTAGAATATTTCACCATATTATAATGTCTTAACTCCTCACACATTTTATCTATATTACTAAAACGTTATATTATCCTAAATCTTATCTTTTAACATCGTTAATATGGCAGTTGTGATAATAAACATATAAAATATCTTTATTGTGATAGTATGACAGTTTTGATCTGTTAAATATGTAAACCCCACCTCCTTGTTAATAGATCATAAACCTTCTGTTGTAGGTTGGCATGCCAGAGTTCCGATTAGTGAAGGTTTTTCTCTATGTTGTTATAATAGTTAATAGGGGTGTCACGATACACTTGCCTAACTATACCATACGTATCACGATATCTACCTTGCGATATCATATGTATCACGGTATCTACCTTGGGATACGATATATATCACGATACAATTTTTTGACATTTGTCAAAGAGAGAGATGAAGTTAAGCCAATATTTCAGCTTTAAATCTTTTTAATAAATAAAAAGAACATAAACTTTGGCACTTTTATCACAACCAAATTGAACCAATGTGAAGTTTTGTAAGCCATCAAAATATAAGTCATGATCACTTATAAAATGATACTGTGATACATGTTTGTTCTTGTGACAATTGTTCATGTCTGTTATTTATTATCCTTTTGGCACAAAAACAGTGATGCACTGGTCATGTTAGTGTTAATATTGATGTTTTTTGTTTGCAAATGCACAGTTCACAACGTTTTTTAACATTTGTAAACCGAACTTAATGACCAAGTGACATAGGCTTTTTTACAAATGGTGACCAGTTATAAGACATCAAATACTTTACAATTTATCCCGATTTAACATGCAATTTGTACCATAATAAATTATCGTCAACATTATTAACATTTCGGTTATAGTACCTTGAACAGTAGACTTCTTAACTTTAAAAGGTAACGTTTTTAAAACATAACCTGACCATAGACTTGTATTTCTGTCAATTAAAAAAACAAAAGTATTTTCCTGAATGATTTATACTCTTTCAAACAAATGGGGAACCTAAAATTTTAATGTTGATATCAACTCTTAGAGCTCGTTAAGGTTTGGATGACAAACACCCTATTAAGGTATCTTCATAAACTACAAAATGTACACATTATATATGGAAATATAACCATTTTAAATATATATTGGGATTTATTACTTGTCTTACCAATGTTGACCAACAGATCCAGAATTAGACTTTAGAATTAGTACATATGTTGTGTTTTTAATAAACTGTGTGCTATATTACTTAGGAGTGTATAGTAAACGAATATAATACTCACTGCATGCCGGGGTTGTAAGGCCATTGATTACTCCTTCCATTGTACCAGCAGATGCTTTCACTAGAGTACTGCCATCACACACATTACCAGCCTCCCCTTTCAAGCAGGCGATGTATTTCTTACCCTCTCTAGGAAAATCGCAAAGATTATAAAGCTTGTATTCAACAAAATCACTAAATCAATAATATATTCATAACATAAACATTATGTACACACCATTGTATATTTTACTGTGAGAAGAAAATGAAGTCCTTGCAAATTATATTAAAACACGATCATAAATGAACATGGTAAAAGTTCTTGCTGACCATTTCATAGTTGGCACTGTCTTATGTAAAAGTGCGTTGGTTTAGAGACGCTAAACCTAATTCCTACTCCAGGGTACCATTTCATAAAGACATCGCTAATTTTAGATGTCGTAAACAATATCACTGGACCAATGGATTTTGTTTACAAATGCAAAAATATCGTTGTTAACTGTTAACCTGCCACAGAAAAAGTTTGGTGTTTTTGGGAAGTGCACAGTTAACAACAATTCCTTGTTTTTGTATGCCAACTCGTCGTCCAATGATATAATTTAGGACGTCATAAATTTAGGATGGCTTTGTGAAACGGTACCCAGTTCAAAAAGTACAAAAAGTAAAACCATCGACAACAGATATTGATTTTAAAATGTTCATTTTATATCTTGATTTGTCAGTGTTATGGTCCTTAGTTAGTATATGGCGGTTTGAAAACTTACCGTATGAAAATTACTTAACTGAGGTCCAGCAGTTTTAACTTTTTAAATCGAGTACAATAGGATAAGTAATAACAGCACAATCAAATCACGGTGTTGAACAATACAATAATCAATTCAGTATTCTAAAGGTTATACAAACCAAAACCTAAATACATACGTGCACTTAAGGCTGGTACTCGAAATGTCAGCCTTGGCATAGGTAGCCTGGCAACTGCAACCCGCACTCTTTGCTGAAAGCAAACACTAAAGTTCAACATCAATTCTTTGAGGGACATTTAGAAGTAATTAAGCATAAATCAGGACTTACAATAAATGCTTCACTATTTGTTCGTGCGACAATCTTTTTTATATCCATTATAATAAAGTTACCCCCCCCCCCCCCCCCATCCCCTCTATCTTACACATAGCTCCTAACCATGAGCACTGGCATGTTTGATGAGATCTCATCAAACCAAATAGAAAACCAAAAAATAATTTCTATACATTTTTTCTAGTGGATGCTATCACACAGATATCAATTTCACTAGTCTTAGTTTGTTCTTTGTTCATACGGTAGTCCTTTGTAGCCTTATAAAGTTTAGTCACTCGTCCTCTATTGATCTCATTAGAATCAACACAAATAGGTAAATATTCTGAAAGCTTATCAACATGTTTTTTTAACACAGATTTAACCTTTAGTAATCTTACTGTTTGTCATCAAAGTACACATGGTAGCTACTATTGAAACACAATGGTATTCAATCTGATCAGTAAAAACCTGATGTCGCACAATGTGTTATGACTACATTGCAATAACATGTTTGCCATCGTTGATGATACTCTGTCCCGTATTATATGACATTATGTAATAGCCCTCGTTTCCATTAATAAACAAAACATGGCAGATGTCCGAAATCGGTGAAAATCCTAGCATTATCCAAAACCAACAATCTGCGTGTGGCTTTGATGTAAACCACCGCCCACCTTCCAAGGAGAACAACATGTGTTTTATATGTGATTACACTATCTGTAATAGTGACGAATTTACAAAAAACCTATTTGAACGTTAAGTCCCATGTGAGAGTGAACCATACAAAGTAAGAGAATCGCCACTTACGTACATAGTGTCATCCCGAATATAACATATGTTATGTTTTATTACTATCTAAAATTCTAAAAGACATTGGAGTTTATCGAAAGTGTATGTATGTTAAGCAAATTTGAACATGTTAAATTACAAGTAATTTAGAATAATGTTAAAGAACTATAAACTAACAACAGGATGCCAGGCCATTGTCGGTTGTCGTTGCCATTGCGGTAACAGCTGTGCTTCCATCACAGCCGTTGCCAGTTTTCCCTGCTAAACAGCCGATGAATTTTAGGTCTGCACTGAAACACACGAAATAGTTTTTGAACATCTAAGTGCGAGGATTACTCCAGTGAATTATTTAAGTTATTCTTGTCATATTCTGTATATCTGAGAACTTAATATTTGTCAACAAGGTAACATGTTGAGTACAATTTAAGTTAATAAATGTACGTCTATGGATTACAACTTCTTGGTTGCTGAGTAAACACGTTTCAATGTAGTTTCTTACATGGTTATCAAGCACTTGCTTGATCTCGATGTACGAATCTACATCGAAACGTCACTTCTCAGCAACCAAGAAGATGTAATCTATTTATGTATATTTATTTTAATTCCTATGTGTAAATACCTCTCAAATAACTTACAATTCAAGTTGATGTTCAAAGATTTAAATAAACTAAAGTTTAAAGGACAGTAAAAAATCTCGTTTCATAGCAGTTTGGAATTCTGGTCACATATTGTACATTTTTTTCCATGATAATGTACTGACCTAGATCCAAGTGTCATATTTTGCTTGGTTATTGTCCCATGAACTATAAATATTATATAAAATACAAAAAGTCATAACAATATCAGGACAATCAATACACTGATACAAAGGTTTTCACAGTATATTACACTTAACATTGTAGTTTTGTTCTGGGGTTACTCAGGGTTTTTAACTAGTGCTACTGCTGGATTTTATTATAAGATTAAATATACGTAAGAAGAAACTTTATCTATGGATTTACATTTTCTTTTACATATCTCCAGGGCATTTGCTTGTGTCTAGTAAACAAATTACTACGGGATATATTTTCATCACAGTTTAATTTTAACAAAAATTAGCTAAGCGTTCTTGAGATTAAGGAAAGTAAATAGGAACGAGCACATCTGTAGAGTCGGTTTGGAGCAACGCTCCGACAGGAAACGTTTTTCAAACTGAATACAACAGTAACAACAGCAACATGACTTCAATATTTAATTCATTGTTTGAAGGATAAAGAGGGCAATTAAAGCCGTGTACATACGTGCACTTATTTGGGGCCGAGGAAATGTCCGCTTTCACATAGGTCACTTCACATGCACAAGCTGCCGACGGGGCTGTAACACACAGTTAACCATATTGTAAGAAAATGTTGCAAAACATACTGCAGCATAAATAATGTAGCATACTGTTGTAAAACATAGTTCATTATACCGACGCACACTGATGTAAAATATACCAAATGATACTGATGTAAAATATACTAAATCATACTGATGTAAAACATACTGAACATACTGATGTAAAACATACTAAGCATACTAATGTAAAACATACTAAGCATACTGATATAAAATAAACTGAAAAAATACTGATGTACAAATAATGTAGTATACGGATGTAAACTATGAATTTTTATGTTATTTATACATTAACAAACACAACTTTAAGTTATATTTGGGATTAAACTATCTGTACAAGGGAATATTTTTGTGACTTTGCGTGGTTAATTTCCATGCGGGATTTGAACCCCCACCCCCACAGTCAGGCACCTAATCGCCAACACTGAGACTTCGACAAAAAGGAAGCCTTGCGACCGATACTTAAGATGCAGCTACGCTCAATAACCCTCTGATACAAGGGGCGTTCCATAAATTTTGCCACAAACTTTTCAATCAAGGCCATTCCTGATGCAGGGCAGCTTCGAGCTCATGCATATTCTGAGGAGAAGGAGTTCTGTTTCGTAATCGACGGCCAATAAGATCCCAGATGTGCTCCAGTGGATTCAAATCAG
>JAULCD010566704.1:0-14132 GCA_032361085.1 Calliostoma canaliculatum | reverse complement strand
TCTCTCTCTCTCTCTCTCTCTCTCTCTCTCTCTCTCTCTCTCTTTCTCTCTCTTTCCCCTGCGCGTCTGTCGTCATTGGCACCCTCATGTATCAGTTTACCTGTGAACACTCGCCTGTCTTATTAACCATTGCTTAGGACACTCTCTGACCTAACGCTACACATATACGTTGAGTGAAGTTTTTAGTCAAATATAAATCAACAACAGGTTAATGGCGCAGGTTATCCTAGTTCCTGCTTTTCAGTGTGGAATTTCATCCTCACCAGGCCTGCGTTTCACAAAAGTTTCATAAAATTATGGGTTTGTAGCTGGAATGGCTTAGAAGCGTTTCGTTTACAAATTTAAAAATCGTTGTAAACTGTGCACTTTGAAATGTGCACAGTTTACAACAATTTAAGTGTTTGTAAAATAGAGCTTAAATGACACAGCGATACGGTTTATGAGGTCGTGATGTTACCACGAGTTTGTGAAACAGCACCCTAGTGCCTTTCTGCAAACTTGTCAGTTTTACAATGATCTGGAGTCATAGAGTTCGCGATGTTTTATACACCTGTAAATAACTTCGCTTTGTTTAACGACAATAGCGGCAGAATGAATATCTAATGACACCAAACTGCAGCAAGTAAATAATCTCTTCTTTTTTATAATTGCAAACATAATAGCTTCTTAAACATCGTATCTTTCCTTTATGCTCAATTTCCAGTGAAGCGGCAAATACCCTCTCCCTATGTATACAGTTTCCTGGCGTTATCCTGACACTAAATTGTCACCTTTAAGGTTCAACGGTCTGAATCAGAGTGGTCGACTTGGGTAGAGATCTATCATTGAGAGAGTGGATATATATGATATGTGAAATTGTTAGTAAGTGAATGAGAGCCGGGGATAGGGAGAGAGAGAGGGGGGGAGGGAGGGAGAGAGGGAGGGAGAGCTAGAAAGACAGAGAGAGAGAGAGACAGAGAGAGACATACACAGAGTCATGAGAAGAAGTGTTTAAGATAGGGGTACAAGAAAAAAAAAATGATAACGATGAGTGGTTTATGAGCGGCGATATTACACAAAGCTCATACAGTAAAATATAAAAATTCAAAACAAACAAAGTAAAACCACAGTAATAAAATCCACTACACAAGGAAACACCCTCATAAATAGTACCACTAATATTTGCATTCAACTTGGTATGTGACTGTATCATCCTCAACACAGTGCCAGTTGACATACCCATACATCATACCCGTGTCTGCATGGGTGGGGTGATGCGTCGGACAGGGGTCTTAGTTGTCAATGACGAGATATTGAAACGTGATGTAAATCAGAGTAGGGGAGGACAGAATAGAGACAGTGTCGGGCTTTGGCAGTGGTCAAAGGCGAGTTGAAATGGACGAGAGATGAGGTGACAACAGGAGATCATACTCAACGCAATATGGGTCACACTGGGCACTTCTCAGGCCAACCTTATTTATGTTCTTCCGACAGCTTTCCTTAAAACTCATCTACCAATAAGACTAAATTCTAAGGCCTATGTTATATATCATCGATTTTAATACATCACTGTGACGTCCGGGTCAATGGCTAATAACTGTGTCTGGGTCTGTAAGCCAGAACGTACAATGCCCTGAATACACGATCAAGCCTGGGCCCAGGTTTACGCAGCACAAAGGTGTAAGAAAAGGTATAACCGCCCCTCGCTGACTCGATTGTAACGCTACTTGAAGAGCTCGCGGAGCGCCAGCACGAGGACAGGCAGTACTGTTGATAGTTTCATCATCACTTTAATTAGACAAACTTGAAGCTTGTCATTAGCAAATATTTAACAGGGGTGAGGGGGAAGGAGGGCTGGGTACCGCGTGGGGGTGAGGGACTGGGTGTAGGGGGACGGGTGACGGCCCGTCACTGTGAGTGAAAGCCCTGCCGGTGGGTCTCTGATCTCACGGTGGTGGGATCAGGTTTCCCCATTCTCCCTCCGCGTCTGGAGGAGGGGCCCGCTGGATTACCCAGCCACAACGGTAATTTAGGGACCAGTCGAAACCCGAAACCTCTTCAGCACGTGGCAACCCCCCTCCGCTCTTTCCCCTCCATCTTATCTCGTTCCCCCACCCCTCATCCATCGACGGTAATGAGTGGTTCAGTGAAGGTGTTATTATTCTCTTGCAATGCATTGGAGGAAACAACAACAGTCATATCTGATAACATCAACAGAATCAAACAGCTCTCGGTAAACAACACTTTTTTATAATACTGGTGTGCAAACATGCATTCCTGCTTGCAAATAATCACCCAGCTAACTTGACTCCCTCAGCAGACAACCTGGGTTCAGGTATGTAAGAAGTGAAAAACTTTTTCAACACACTGCAAGTCTGCAAGTCACTAGGGTTAATCTCAGTTTCAACACTGGTTCTATTGGTTTGGTTTAAAATGCCAAAGTATTTCTTTATAAAAGTGCAATTAGATTCTTTGTAGTCATTTAATTGTAAAGCACGACGTTTCTGGTGACGGAGGGGCACGGATATTGCCCAGAAACATCGTGCTTTACAAATAAAGAAGTTGTAATTCATAATAGTTCCTGTTATAAAAGTGCAATGTTTACAACGGTTTTGGCCTTTGTTTACAACCAAATAGCTATGTGCAAATTGTCTAGTTTCAAATTGTCTAATTTCAAATTGTCTCTAGACCAAAATTGAGTCTATGAAATATTTTTATTTTAATTTCAAATTTTTCAAAAAGCTATGGGTTTTTTTCTGAATACTGACTAGACTTGCTTATTTTATAGACTGTCGACAAGGCTTTATAAACATTCCACAGTCTTGGATCTAAATTGTCTCCACTGTAAGCTATTTAGTCCTGCAGGGCATAGTTGACGGTTGGGTGTGAGTCAGTCACTGCTGGACTAACCACAGTTGACCAGTCGACCTCGGTGACCATCACTGCAATGTGAGGACAGTGGACGTCAGGGGTCAATAGGCTCAATAACCAGAGTCCACCATGTCTAGGTTTATTGACCATGTTATACATAGTGACCATATAATGGTTTATCAATCAACTTCCGCCTTTATCTACATGTCACACACTGAGAGAGTTAGATGAATGTGAAACGTTTCTTTTGTAGCAGGATAGTGGGAGGTGGTGGCCAGTTCGTTATGCACATGCCAGTCTCCATTGACCAGTGGTCATCGTTTTTACAGCATTCATAAACCTCCTACTTCAACTGCCTCACACTTCTAATACACAAAACACGGCGTATGGTTACACCACCGGGGTGCGCGTCAAAGAGGCGGGTGTTGGAGTAAGTGACCAGTGGTGTATTGAAACTATTGGCACTGACCAGTTCATATTCAACAGGTGACACGTGCCTGGTGTCGGCACGTGCTTCAGACACACTGCAATGTCAGTACTTGTTTATATTTCAAACACGTGTCTTGATTGGGCATTTAGTGTATGGGCCTTCACGTCTTGCTCGTAGTACAGGTTTCCGTTCTACGAAGCTATCGTTAGCTAGCATCGGTCTTAATCAATAGTACGCCCTGGGGACCGTTCCTCAAAGCGATCTTAAGCTAAGTTGATCGTAAGTGCTAAATTATAACATTGGCTTACGACTGTCGTAGCGCAGAGATCACTTTAAAACCGGTGCCATTCGGTAAGAAATGGGGCCACAGGATATTGTTTTAAAAATCACTTGCGATCAACTTAGCCTAAAATCGCAATTTATTGAAGTATTCTTCTATAGCCACTCACACTAATCTATTTTAAAAATCTAATATTGCACTGTTCAGAAAATGGACAAGGAAGTAAGGTTGACATTGTATTTATTTTTAAGCAGTTTGGTACATTGTACGATGACATTATTTACAGTTTCAAACATGGTCATACACACGTTGTATTTGTACACATAACATAACACATGAGCACTATAGTATCCCCAGTTCGGTAGCCAGTCCCAGTTCACAACTCGGTGTGTTTTTTCCCGTCTTTCCAGAAGGTTCTGAAGAAGAACCCATGCACCCTGGAGAGATTCATTCCATGACCTTCATTCTTCTTCTCCCCGTCCTTCTTCTTGGCGAACATTGCTGCTCGACGCTTCTTTTGTTTTCGCTCTTTTCGCTGTTTCTGCTTCAGAATCAGGCGGCTCGGGCTCAAGTTCCTGAAGAACTTGCTAGAGAATCTTCTCCTCTTCTTGGGCGACTCCGCCAGTTCCATCAGCTTGCAACTGAGCCATCCAGACTGATCTTCTCGTGTGTCATGTCCATCTTCACATGTCTCGTATCCCTCTTCCCGTGTTTCATGACCCTCTTCTCTGGACGCGGATTTCTTGTCCTCGGTTACTTCCACGGCATCCAGGGTATTCAGAGCCGACTTCTCCAACTTCTCTAGCAGACACATGCGCAGAACCCATTCGCGCAGGCACATGGTGTCGCACGCCGATGTCCGAGCAGACTGCGTGATTTCCAGTTGTTCGAACGACTTCTCTATCAAGGCTGTGAAATTACCGCTGATGTCTCCATCTGAAGAATCGTTGAAATCGGAAGAGGTCACATTATTGGTGACCTGAGCTTTCTTCTCGGCCTTAATTCGTGAGAAGGTGCGTGGAGGTTTCGGCGGTGCGCTCCGACTGCGTGAACGGCCTTCGTCGAGGAAGTCGTGCTCGCCGACAGGTGCAGGTCGTAGAGCCAGGTCACTTCTGGAATTCATTCGCTTCATGTCTTAGGGTTTGTTGAGATGGGAGTGATGTGAGAGGATCAAGCTTTGACTGATGACGAGGGGTGGCAGGCAGGTTATATACCTGGCACTGGCATCCACCCAAGCTGTGAGTGTCAGTTGTGAGTACTGCTATCATCCCTCGATTGACACGCATCCTCCCGCTAGCGGATCACTTGACAATCAACACACAATTGGCAGAGCGTCCGGGCGCGTGATTAGAAAATCTACTGTATATACACATAGCCGGACAGCACAGGACCTCGCCACAGTCACTGGGTCCATGGGTTCGGTCTACAAATGCCAAAATTGTTGTAAACTGTGCACTTTCCAAAGGAAAACAACTTTGGGACATCCATAAAGTTCTTTTTAACTTAAGTTTTACTGCATTGTACATTTTACAACAATTTTAGCATTTGTAAACCGAACCCATTAGCCCAGTGCGTAGAACCGTTGACAGGTTTGTGTGTTTACGCACCGTTGTGTTGACATTACACAGATTAAATCTGTTATTGTCTTGTTGACCTCTGTCGTCTCACTCGCTTTGATCACGTCATGATGGTAAAGTGCCTGTTTATGTCGAATGTAGGAAAGAAATTAACAGGAAAAAAATAACAGTTTAAAAAATGTTTTATTAGATAACATATTTGTCATATATTTAAGAATTTTAATCAAGCAATCGTAAATAATGTGTTTGAATGGTATCTTACACCTGGTATGGTATTATGTTCCTCATTGCAAACAAGTTGTTATCGGTGTATTGAAACGAGAACCTGGAAGAGTATAGTGTCTACTTGTAACATGTTTAGTTTAATTCAACACGTTTTGTCTATAATTATGTTGAAATGTCATTGTAATGCAAGTATATAAATGTGTCAGGTAAATCTTACTAAAATAAAATATTACTGCTCAAATGTAGCAACTGGTTATCTGCAGATCAGTGACAGTGTCCCAGTTACGAAAGTTGTGTATGCTAGAGGTTGCCCCTTCAAGCGCGAGTGACAAAGATGTTGATTTTCTTAGTTAAATTATCGATATCTTAGTCTTACTTCTAACCAAAGCATTTGAAAACATATCCTTTAAATGGTTTATAATTTCTCCTACTTCCAGTACTACAAAAATAACTGGTTAAAAATTATACTGTTGAGAGCCATGTAAAATGTGGTTGATATAAAGTTTTTTTGTTTTTCTGAATTAGTGGTAATTTGTTCCAAAAAGTCCCTCAATTAACATCCTGGCCCCGTTTCACAAAGACATCATAACTTTACGGCATCGTAAGCGATGTCACTGGGTTAATGGATTTGGTTTACAAATGCAAAAAATCATTGTTAACTGTGCACTTTCAAAATAAAAACTTGTTTTTCTTTGAAAAGAGCACAGTTTATAACAATTTTTTGCATCTGTAAACAAAACCCGTTAACCCAGTGACATCGTTTACGATGTCGTAAAGTTATGATGTCTTTGTGAAACGGGCCCCTGGTTGTACTGTGTGTGTTCCTGAATGAGCTTTTTTAAACACATGACCACAGATAGTTTTCAACTGACTATTTAGGTTTGAACTAAACTCAACAAATGTTGCACTTTACGGAGGTGGATAGAAAGCCTGCAATACCCATTTTGTCTTACGATGCAGTGAAACCTGCCATCACTGGCCAGTTCTTTCAAACAGACGTTGTTCTTATAGTGGACTATATTTCCACTACATGACATCCAACCTGCACAATGAGATTCAAACTCAGTCAATTGATGGTGAGTGAACACACCAACCTGGGCCCTGTTTTACAAAGCCATCATAAATGTACAACATTGAAACAATGCCACTGGGTTTATGGGTTTGGTTGAACAAACTAGGACTTGTTCCTCCAAGCGATCTTAGTGTTAAGATGATCGTAAGTGATTCTTGTAACAATGTACTGTGGCTTTTTTAAAATCTTATCATAGACTTACAACTGTCGTAGCGCAGAGACTGTTTGAGAACCGGTGCCGAATAGCACCAGTTCAAAGCGACCTCTGTCTACGACAGTCATAAGCCAATGTCGTATTTTAGCACTTATGATCATTTTACTTAAGCTTTGAGAAACGGCACCCTGGTGTCAAAAACGGTTGTAAACTGTGCATTTTTTTCATTCATAAATCAAAACCATTAACCATGCGACATTGCTTAGTAAAACAAAGCCCAGTACACTACTATAAATATACAATATTTGCCATGCTGTCTTCTCAAATAAAAAAATACACACACTTTTCAAAACAGACGTTTTATTTTCGTTTATATTTCACACACACAAAAGACAACATATGCTTGAGTTTGAGATCATTTTAACTTAATATCAAAGTGAGTATAGCAAATTTGTTATCAAAATTGACTTTATATTCACAGAGTTTTGTATTATGTAAGACTCCAAATTAAGTACATGACTTTTAAAGACACTGTAAGGCATGGACATCAATTCATGTCAGAATTATCTTTATCATACAATAATATTATTGGTTTCCTAGTTTAGTTGAAATTAAGTGTCTTATGAAAAAGTTTTTGAATAAATACTTATAATCTAAAGAAAACACCTTAATGTGAACACAATAAGCAAAGTCATGGACATAGTTATGCAGGTTAAATATGACATTTGATGACAACATGCCTTCAATAGTTTACCTAAAGTAACAACTCTGAGTCTTTTCTAAAATTATTTTTAGCAGAATAAATTTTAGGATGGAGGAGTTATGTTACATCACTTACAACAGTACAAAAAAGCACATATAAAGCTGTTGGGGAAATAGGGGGAGGAAGGTGCTTAATACATTCTTGTAAATTTGATAATCTTTTTGGTATGATAATCTCAATATTTGTTTGTATTCTGGATACACACCTGAAATGTAGAATTGCTTGATATTTGTAGATTTCACAGTGGTGTGTGTTACATGACTGTGATCACATGCAGGTAAACATTGATTCACTTAACCCTTAAAGTGCTGAGCACATTTGCTTGTTTTAGTGTAGAACTCCCATCTAAACTAGACTTTTTTAAACCTGCTCTGTGGTAATTTGTTTAATAGAGCTCCTACAGGAGCTCTTTTAAACGAATTACCACAAAACAGGTTTTCAAATGGAATTTAAACAAATTACCACAGAGCAGGTTTTCAACAGCACAGGGGGATCATAGTTTCTAAGTTCTGCTGAACTCAAAGGTTAACATAATGCTTTTATACATCTGATACCATACATCTTTCATCAGATGAAAATGCCATAGCGAAACTACCAATGGACATCCAATTGTATTGCAAACATTGGTTTGTTAAGTTTTTGTATGCTATTTAGCATTTGATAAATGCTTCATATCCAAATATACAAGTTTAGAGTGTATCCCATGTATGTATTAAGTTGTATGTTGCATATACCATGCCTGTATTGTATCTCGAGCCAATATCACTGGCTTACTGTTTATATAATTTTTGCATATGGGACATACACTAAAACCAGTGAAATCACCGAATATGTCAAAAAGTTTGATGACACCACAAAATGTAGATGAAAACTTGGTTAGATATGGCTGGTTTACACAGTCACCTCTATCTAGTCTAATCCAACATACATTATATGAAGACATGACATGTATTATGTCACATGTACCTGTGTGTTGTATGTTATGCGTGTGTCTGTATGGAAAGTATGTTATATATCACTTGTTTGTTTGTACGTACAAACACTCACAAACAATGTATGTGTCTGTGTGTTTGAGTATACTTTGTCAAATATCACTTACAACTGTACAAAACACACAAAAAGCTGTTGATCAAACAGGACCCTGTTCCTTAAAGCGATTTTAAGCTAAGTTGATCGTAAGTGATTTTTTAAACAATGTCCCGCGGAGTTGTTTTTTTTATCGCAGGCTTATGACTGTCGTAACGCAGAGATCGATTGGGAACAGGTGCCGAATGGCACTGGTTCCAAATTGATCTCTGCGCTTCATAAGCCAATGTTATATTTCAGCCTTTACGATCAACTTTGCCGAAGGTCATTTTAAGGAGCGGGTCCCAGATTAAGAAGTATTTTAGTTTACGTGGTCTGATAGTCAATGACTAAAGCCTAACAAGGCTGTATTTGTATCATTTTGATTAGATAGCACAATAAGCTAAACAAAGAGTATCACACAAGGCAGTTTCAAGTACGACTTAACATGGCTATTTTAAGATACACCTTCATAAACACAATCATTAGGGGTTCTCATCCCCAAACTGACAGTAAACTATGGAAAGTGTTGGAAAGACATGGAAAAACTTGTTTAATGTTAGTCATTGGTTATGATTTGATAAACACTCACATGAGCCTATTTAATCAATAGCATCTTCGACCTGTAAAATCAGTCTGCTGTCAATTATGCGATTGGTAATGATTAACAAACGAAATAAGAAACAAGCATGAAGTACTCATATTCTCCAACAATGGTTTTCTGTACCAGTTGTTTGGCTGAAGCACCTGACCAAAATTGAAGCTTGGAAAAAAAAACAAAACAACTTACCACTAATCAAACTTGTTGTTACCAAAAAAAATCTTTTGTTTCAGTAAAAGTACATTTGGTCCTCATCCTGACTTGTAGATATTGCAACTCTCAGTTCTCTGCCGATTGTTGTGGTTATCAGAAGGCACAAGTCTATCACCAGGCTGATCTCTAGATCTGTACCAGTTTGGGGGAATAATTAACCCTTAAAGTGCTCAGCACAATATTTGTCCATGCAATGTCCAACTCTCCAAAACAGGCTGTTGAAAACCTGTCCTGTAGTAATTTTTTTAAAAGAGCTACTGAATGAGATCTTTTAAACAAATTACCACAGGACATGTTTTCAACAGTACAAGGTGGTTACAGTTTAAATTCCTGTTAACCCTGATTCAGCACTTAAAGGGTTAATAAACTGCTTCCATGTTGGGCCTCGAAAACATGTGAAACGATTGAAGGACAAAATGTCAGGGGTGATTCTTATATATCCCTCTCACTACACAACCGGTACATGTAAATATCTACAAAGTGCCCAGGTAAAAAAAAAAAGTACAAATGCAAATATTTTTTTCACATTTAAAAATCGGAGGATAATAGTAAAATGATATATGGAAGTAAAATATCACAATATTTGGCAAAACTAGTTATTTGACTGGCTGGAATTTTTAGAAATACTATGGAAAGATTGCAGGTTTTGTTTAAAACCTTCATTTTTCATTCATTGATCCCTTACATTGTTCTGATGGGTATTTTTAATGGTCATTGATCAAACTCTTTTACAAAATATTGATTTTTTATCGCCATTGACTAGTGCTTATGGATCTGGTCATTGATAAACCTTAATTCAGTTACCACCCTGAACTATGTTAACGATTCTGAAACAACTGTAACAAACATGTACCTCATACTTCACAAATGCTGCTGATGACAAAATTACTTCACACTTAACTACTGTGAAGTCAACTTTTTGTAATCACTGACAAATAATCTCTCTTTTAAAAAAAGAAGAAGAAATTTGTGGTAAATTATCCCCATTGCAGTAGTTCATTGTAGCAGCGATAAAACAGATGCTTGTAAATGCCTACAGTGCCCTGCGTCACAAAGCTGTCAAGTTTATGACGTCTTAAACCATGTTGCTACACCAATGGGATTTGTTGACACATGTCAAAAATCGTTGTAAATTGTATGATTTCCAAAGAAAAACATTGTTTTGGTGTGTGGAAAGTCCACAGTTTACAATAATGTTCTCGCACTAGTAAACCAAACCTATTAACCTAATGTTATGGTTTACGATGTCGTAAATTTACGACAGCCTTGTGTAACAGCACCCAGGAATCTAGTTCCTTTATGAGGTAGTACAAAGCACTTGGAACATTTAATAAACCATAACCCTTATTATGTTCAACTGGAGTTATAGAACCTAAAACTGCACTTTGTGCAGGTGAAAACCTAAACTGTGGTAATTTGTTTGAAATAGCTCTTTCAAACAAACTACCACCGGATAGGATTTCAACAGTCTGTTTTACTTTAGATTAAATTCAATCTTTAAGGGTTAAAGTGTGAATTGCAAGGGAGTTGGCACCAATACTGCTTTAGAATAAATTATGATTAAATAATTCAGCTAAGTAGATCCATATCAACCACTCACTAACAAAAGAGTATATAAGTTGTCAAGCACTATCAAAATATCAAATTAAACATAACAACAATAAAAAAATTGGTCTATTGTTTGCATTGCATGTTGCATGTAAAACAAATGTACATGATAGAAAACCACAAAAAGCATACTGGCCTTTTGTGCTGCTTGGATAACAGAACCTTATTTGTTCAGTAAACAAAGTACTGTACTTAATTTTGAAATTTGTTAAAATTAGGAAAACAAATTCAATTGAGCAATCAAAAGTGACATGAAAATCTAAAAATCATGTATTTTTAAAGGTAGATTCTGATATTCAAGAAAACAACTCAATAACAATATTATGATCACAGCACACTGAATAAGAAAGACAGCAGAAACATTGAGTTGATCTTCAGCAGGTTTCAACACCTGTATACCACAGTGGTGCAGACTGACTGAAACCTTGATCCTAGGTTATTACTCTAGACTTGCTTCTTGTCTGCTAACTTCCGTTGTTGATGCATGTGGTAGACCCACAAGATGGCCGACACAACATGGAAGATGTAGACAGCAGACAAGGGGGACAATTCTAGATGGTCAGGTAGATCAAGGACCTCACAAGAAACTATGAACACAACACATCTCACAACCTCCATCAAAGGCGCATACTTCCTGGAATACAGAACACCCAAGCTTATTGCATCATGAAAGTTAAGCTGTAAAAATGTAGGACTGAAACTGACTATATTGTGCCTTTGAAAGCTCTTGTTAACAAAATTACATTATGTAGTTTAACAGCCTGTGTAGATTGGCCAAAGATGTCTCCAATACTGAGGATGAAAGTCCTATTTTGTTTACAGTTTAGTTGAAATCCTGTTTACGAGGCACAGAGCTATGGCATAAAAAATTCTAACATATATATATATACTCAACAACAAAAGTTCCTAGGACACCACTCAAAGTGTTTTAGAAAAATACATAAGAACCCCAATGCCAGACAAATATATTTAATGTCCACAACTCATGTTTGAATACCCACAGATTTACTCGTTTTCCACAAAATTGCAGGTGCAAAGTCAGTATCACAGAGTTTTCAGACAGGCACTTCAAAGATGAATTTGCATGTTCTATTATCATATTGTGAATGTGTGTTTATGGTTTTGGTTTGACTGAATCAACATTATCCTAAAAAATATGTGTCACAGGAACTTTTGTTGTGGAGTATATGATTTTAAAAATTAACTCTACTGCTAACTTCAGAAAAATATTCTAACTTACCAGTTGTCGTAGATGAGACCGAATGAGGACAATGCGTAGCATATATACATGACACATGCCAATGTCAGCATGTCACTGTAGTCCTGAAACATAAAATAATCACAGGTTAAAGTAGCTTCTATTCCAGGGCCCCGTATCTCAAAGCCATCTTAATATTAAGATGATTGTAAATTATTTTTGAAATAATGTCTCATGGAGTTGTTTCTTATCATAGATTTTCGACTGTAGTAGAGCAGAAATTGATTTGGAACCAATTCCAAAGCGATCTCTGCGCTACGACAGTCGTAATCCAATGTTATATTTTAGCACTGACGATCAACTTAGCCTAAGATCGCTTTGAGGAATGGGGCCCTGAAAACTCTCACAAGGCTCAGATATCTTCATTTATTATCTTCATGCTCATGAGATGAAATTTACAATATCTCAGTTTTTCAAGAGCTTCATGGAGTTGAACACAGCTACAATTATGAAACAAAATACCCAACAAATTAACATTGCATAACATTAAAACTACTGGTATGAGATTTGGATCATTAGTTGTCATATATTATTGGACAGGACATTTTAAAAGTATTGTCTAATGTGGCTGAGGATAAACCATTCTTCGTAGAATGAACTACAAAGACTTTGTTAAAATGTAAACATAAAAAGCTAAGGATTGTTTTATTAACCCTTACTGTGCGACTCACGGAAATATCCGGGTCAGGCTAGTAGCCTGACCCAGATATTTCCGGGAGCCGCACGGTAAGGGTTAAACATGCATAATCCAAATCAACAAACAACATACATGTGGCAATGCTTTGTCTACATTAAGTTTAGATAAACTAAAGGTAGGTGAGTGAGTAGGTTGCGGTCTAACGCTTTTTTCAACAGTATTTCAGTTATCTCATGGTGGTCAGATCTACGGCAGGGAAAACACTTGTGTGGTTGTGTGCAACCTGTGAGTATTGGCTGGTACTGATGAAACACGGGTGATGCAAGCATTACACCCTATCCTCATGGCTTTTGTAGAACATTTCTCCACTATTGAGATGGATACCAAGCTCCCTTACTTTTATGTGCAGATAAAGAAGATACATACATTAAAACTACAAATGCAGATCTACTAGGTATTAAAAATGGTGGTGGTAAAGTTCATTTTTATTTTTGTGAGGGGAAATAAAAGTGTGTAGGGGAAAATGAGGTGAATTCAAAATAGGTTGGTTTGTAGAGACACTTGTTTGTCAACTTAATTGTTGGTACCATGTTTAGATTGAGTTGTTTGGGTTTAAGATGTTTGCGAGGCATGACATGAGGTCTGCCTGTGACGCTGCAGTCTAGTGCCGAGGCGGCACAGTACCCATGAGGCGTCTGCGCTGAAGAGCATGAGCACGCCGGTCCATGTAAGCAAGAATACACTGGTCCAAGAGCGCAAGGGAATGTCTGGGTACCTATTGTAGGGTATTCGCAGTGTCTGTCCAGCGACTTATTTTAAATGCTGCAGTTTCTAGTGCAGAAGCGGTGCTCGAGGCGTCTGCCCTGAAAAGCGTGAAAACTCAATGTGCGCTTAGGTATGTTGACTCGGGAGTGGAAGGGTACGCCTGGGCGTGTGTAGTAATGTGCTGAGTTAATCAGCAGCACCAAGCCAGCCATGAGCACCAAGCCATGAGTACGCTGAACAAAAACGTGTGATTTTTAAGAGTAAAAACAATGTTTCAACAAGCCTACATCCAGACGTACATCATCCCCCGCCCACACACCCACTCTTGATTTCGGCCTGAGTTTGCTCATTCCAACGTCGTCACGAATCTCCGGAGAGAAATATGATCTTACTGAGAGAGGTATCCTTTCGCAAGCCACCAGAAGGGACTACTTTAAAATAGGATCTATTTTGTTCTCATTTCCACTTGACATTACGAATTTGTAGCTTATTCGGAGAATAAAGTATATGTACGGCTAAATGTAGGCTAAACAATGGTTTTTATGTTGTGCTCTGGAAAATATGATCTTACTGAGAGAGGTATCCTTTCGCAAGCCACCAGAAGGGACTACTTTAAAATAGGATCTATTTTGTT
>JAULCD010566594.1:0-14132 GCA_032361085.1 Calliostoma canaliculatum | reverse complement strand
AACTTCACAGGACAGTGTTTAAAAAATCCCTTACGATCAACTTAGCCTAAAATCGCTTTGAGGAACGGGGCCATGGTTTACAACGCCGTAAAGTTAATAAACATAAGTAGTTTAATGTTCATATGTATTTTTTAAAAATACTCCGCCTCAGTTTTAAAAACACACCTTGGCCCCTGTTTCTCAAAGCGATCTTAGACTAAGTTGCTCATAAGTGTAAAATATGACATTGGTTTACGACTGTCGTAGCGCAGATATCGCTTTGGAACCGGTGCCGGTTTGCGATTTCTGCACTACGACAGTCGTAAGTATATGATAAGAATTACTAACGATCATCTTAACACGAACATCGATTTGTGGAACGGGGCCCAAAACTGATTTTAAGACGCTGTAATGTAAGCCAAAGAATGACATCAGGTGTTCGCACAAGGCTTCGTATGTCCTATTGTATAATTGACATCTGTCGTACGGGCAATAAATAAATATCTGTTCAATATCCTACTATCCCACTATCCCACTATTTACTTTTCCACTATTCCACTATTCCACTATTCTACTTTTCCACTGTTCCACTTTTTTACTATCCACTATTCCACTACTCCACAATTTCACTTCATCTAAGAACGTGTTAACCAAACACTAGAAAAAATGTATAGAAAGTGTATTCAGTGGATTTCCATTGGAAATCTCATCAAACCAATTTAACTCCGTTTAATAATTTATACACAAGTTTTCACGTGAAAACTGTTAAATCGAGATAAAAAAAAATTCTGGTGTCCTGCATCCTATACATGTGTCAGTTGGTTACAAATAACAAAGGCAAAAACAAAAACAAAAAACGTAAAGATTTCTAGTTTTGCCGAAAAATAATGTCATCACTAATTATAGCAATTCATACATGCGATTTTTTACGTTGCTTTCACGTTCATTCAACTCTGTTTTGGTGGTTAACCATCAACGCTGGTGTGTTTTTTTTCATTGTGGTGGTTTACCGATGCCTGTGTATTTTCTCCTTTAAGAAAATCTATATTTCACAGTTAAATGTTTTCACCTTTCACATGAAAAGTCAGTGTACAGGTCTAGTATCATTTTCGAAACGTCACTCCAATGTAATAAAATTAATTGTACCCATAAATACCTTGTTTGTATTTTATTAGTGTAGTGGTTTTAAAAAGAAATTAGGACCACACGCAATTTAGCAACGTTAACTGTCATTAGGAATCATTAACGGAACTCGTTTGAGGAAATTATGGGAAATTGTGTTTCTTGGATCAGACACTTCATCAACAGTATTGGTTCTCGTAACCCATTTACACTCGCACGACTCTGGTGGCAAGGCAATAAACCTGCCAATATAAGCGTACATGGAATTTAAATCAGTTATTTTGTAAGCAGTTTGACAGTTATTCATTCTTAGTTTTTTCGTAATTTATATGACGTTTTCCAATTACTTGAGTTTAAGTCGAGGTCTGTCTACGTTCTGTTGGTTCTACTTCATCTTCTACATGCTCTGTACACTGGGCCAATGGGTTCTGTTTACAAATGTTATACTTGTTCTAAACTGTGCACCAAACAAATGGAAAAAATATTTGGTCCAGTTGTAGTATCGTTTGTCTTAAACTAAACCCTCTTACATTACCATCCACATATTGCTGGTATAAACACTGTCCTGCTAGATTTAACCTTTGGAGAGACTGACGCCACGTGTAGTGTGTGTGTGAGAGAGAAAGAGTGAGAGAGAGAGAGAGAGAGAGAGAGAGAGAGAGAGAGAGGGGGAGAGAGAGAGAGAGAGAGAGAGAGAGAGCAGCGTGACTCTAATAGTTTCCTTCCGGCGGAACTGTCATAGCGTGGCGTTAAAAAAATAAAGCGACGTCAGTGAAGGTCATGAAAAAAATTAAATGCGACGAAAATACTAACGCGACGGTAGTATTTTCGTCGCATTTAAAGGTTTTATTCTGAAACGCGACGTCGCCCCCGATGTCCCCATTGTCGTAGCAGGATGTCGCTTCATTTTTACATGCCACGTGATGGCAACTATAGGGCACCGTAGTTTTTCCTTTGCTGCGCACTGCACCTGGCGATTGTCTTCTTTCTTCACACATGGCATAAAACGATTGATTCATTTTGTTACTTAGCTGACAGACGTACGTAGGCTATTTGGTCAATCACTATCAAAGTAAAGTTTCCTCTTTCTGTTATCACTCGTGCTTTACAAAAACAACTCAAAGGCCTTTAACTTTTCTCATTTGGTTTACAAGACCATTGCCAACAAAATAAGAAAAGAAAAAGTTAATGTTAACAATTTATTCAGAGACTAATCGAAAACATTGCAACATGAAATGTTCTAAAAGTCGGCGAAAACAAAAATGACCATGATTACCCTTCAGATGGATGCACTGATATTTAAAACTGTAGGAAAACCTGTGCAATGATGAATGCAAGTTATACATAATAAGTTATAACAGAACACGATACAGCACTGCAGTGAAGAGCAGCAACACATGTGTTGAACCGTGTTTTGTTGAAAAAGTTATAATGTGTAATTTGCTTTAAAACGTTACTTTAAAAACTGGTTTTAACTAGATACCATTACATGGCATTTTAACAGCCTATTAGGGTTGGTTTTTCTTGTCTTCAATTTGTAGCATAGTATTATGATAAAGTTGAAAATTGTAAGTGACAATATTTTTTTTAAACTGTCAAAAGTATTCTTTTTAGTAATGAGATTATTGGGTTGGATAATTCTGCAGGATGTTTATAATCTACACTGGCCCCAAAAAATACACAAAAAGTAATGACAATAGAGCAGTAAAAATCCACACAGGTATTGGGACATGTGTATCCAAAAACATACAGTAATTCAAAGTGGTATTGAGAACCAGGTCCTCCTCCAGTTCAAGAGGGTCCATGGCCGAACGTTCCTGCTCTATTGAAGACGTGCACGATGATGGTGTCGCCGCAGAACAGGTCCTGTATGTGGTCGCATCGGTCGGATTCCATGCTCTCTTAGGCGATTTCTGATGGTTTGTGCAGAGAATCATTGTCGGCGGTGTATGCTGCAGTGACAGTCCGATTTCGCAAATGAAACACACGGATGAAGCGGTCTTGAGCTGGGGTTGTCACCCTCGGTCTCCCGCTCCTAGAACGATCTCTGGTCGAGTTCTGCTGCGTGTAGCGACTCTGCCGTACTCTGCCTATGGTTTAGATGTCTGGCAACTGATGACTGGCTTTCACTAGCTTTCAAGTGTCCAATGGTTCTGTTTCTGTTTTCTTTGTTTAGTCGTGGGATCTTGAGGGTGGCATATACAGACATTCGGAAAATGAATCGCAACAGGACTGCTGCCTTTTTATACGCATCAGTATTAAGATTCAGAACCTGTATTTGCACGTGCAGTACGCTTTCAGATTTTGTTACATGCAGATTATACGGGGCTTTTTTCAAGGTGCTGTGTTTTGGCGAATAATCAGCAAGGGTTGTGTTTGCGTGTGTTGAAAAATTGTATGGGTTATATTCACAATTAATATTAACATTGACAGTCATTCCATGCCATATATGTCAATACAATCTACTTTGAAAATCAGATTTCAGCTATGAGTTTCTTTTTTTGGCCAGTGTACTTATAAATGTTCCTCTAAAGATTAAAATATTTATATACCCACCGCAATTGTACAAACAAATTGGACACAACACTCAGCATGTTTATTTTAGGCTGTGTATACTGTAAAACATGACTCCAGAGAATTGAACGACAAGTCATCTTGTAAACTATAAACAGAAGCTGTAGTACTTAAAGGGAGATGCTAAGAGCCTTCAAGAACATTGTTAGCGAAAGTTTTACGAGACAAAGACTCTATTTATCAGTTGAGCTAATCAAACTAGAAAACATTAACTGGCAATTACCTCAAGGTTTACATATTAGTTTACTTCTAGAACCCATGACAAAGCTACATCACGCTCTGAAAGACTGGAAATAAAATAAAATTACCTCGAACAATTCTGCAGTCTACAGGCTAGGGAGTCTCGGTTTTGCGTGGAAAGAATGGCTTTTGACTTATTAAATCTACCAGCTAGACATACAGATGGCTCTTTAAAAGGCTCAAGTCGACATACAAACTGCGAATACAAATTTTAAAATGACCAAATATATTTACCTTTATTACGTAATTTAATTCAAAACAATTAATTCAAATAATATGATGTCATTGCTTAAAATGTGTTTATGTATGTTTATATCATAGATTGATAATGTATTAAAGAAACATTGTTTACTTTATGAAACTCAATTATAGTTTTATACTTTGATTCTATGTAAAGACGATAGCTGTGAATATTAAGGCTGAGTGTCGCCCCAAACTTATCGTTGCCATATATTACAAAACACTCCTGTATGTATTGCAATACATGTAATGTGTTAACCTTCAGTTATAACAAGACAACAGGCCAGTGTCCATTGTTTAATAGTTTCCCATTACTTGTTCGCATTGTTTAATAGTTTCCCATTACTTGTTCGCATTGTTTAATAGTTTCCTATTACTTGTTCGCATTGTTTAACAGTTTCCCATTAATTGTTCGCATTGTTTAATAGTTTCCCATTACTTGTTCGCATTGTTTAATAGTTTCCCATTACTTGTTCACATTGTTTAATAGTTTCCCATTAATTGTTCGCATTGTTTAATAGTTTCCCATTAATTGTTCGCATTGTCCTAAAGGAGCTCTTTTAAACAAATCATCACAGGATAAGTTTTCAACAACACAAGGTAGTTGCAGTTTTAAGTTCTACTAAAATTAATTTAGCACTTTAAAAGTTAACCTATTTGATGACTTTCAAATTATAAAAATTAAAAACAAACACAAATCTAAAACAGTTTCCACTGATGTTTACTATTTAACTTGATTATAAAACACTAATGAGAATATTACTGACAAAGTAAGCAGTACTTTCTTCAAACTTAGCAAAATCTAATTAACAAATTATGTTTTTCTATACAAGATAAATACAATTGTTTTTTTAATGAAAATCAGTTACCGGTACATCACTAACGTATATTGATACGTATTTGTTTGAATTCACATTGCAGTTGACAACACTGGCAAGAGTGATAGGGTTTTACTCTTCGCGAATACCAGATGCCATCACTGAACATCGGTGATTCATACATACAATTTTATATTTATAATATATATTACCAAAATGTCCAATTGAATCTGTCTTGACAGTGATTTAGATTATTATCTGAAGTTAATATTTGTATTGATAACAAACTCATCTTCACCGTTTACTGGCCCTCTTTGTTGATTTAAATGTTTAATTCCAAATTGTATGAGTTTTTAACGTGTTCACAAACTGTTTTAAATTCCAAGATTAATTCTTAAGAAATACAACAATCAAAGGGAATTTTTACCTTCCCCGTGTGATCTGCAAGTCTAAATTTAAAATAGAATAGAATAACTTCTCCCAAGAGCGTTTAAGGTCAAATTAAGGAGAATGTTATTTAAAAATTATCTTTGAATGTTACGTTTAATTCACGGAATCTATGATTGGTAATAAAACATGCATGTGTCTTGAACGATAAAACTAAATTCAATCGGAGTGCCTCATGGACACCATAGATCTAGTGTACAGATTAATCAAGAAGTTTAAATAGTTTTCAAATTTCAAACCTCTATAACAAGTAAAATAAGTGCCTGACCTTGAGGGTGGAGTTCAAATCCCGCACAAGATTTAACTACGCAAATTGACAGAATATTCACTTTTTCAAATAGTGTATTCCTAAATGTAACATGTGTAAACTAGGACGTTATAAAAAAGAATAAAAACAGGGCCCTGTTTTACGAAGACGTCATAACTTTATGACGTTATAAGCCATGTCACTCGGTTAATGGATTTGGTCTAAAAATGCCCAAAATCATTGTAAACTGTGCACTTTCCAAAGAAAAACTTGTTTTTAAACTTTGCACTTTCCAAAGAAAAACTTGTTTTTCTTTGGAAAGTGCACAGTTTGCGATGATTTTTTGCATTTGTAGACCAAATCCGTTAACCTAGTGACATGGTTTAGGACGTCGTAAAGTTATGACGTCTTCGTAAAACGGAACCCAGGTCATCATGTAACACGTTTCAACAAAAAGAGCAACACTTAAAAAGGAGATACTGAGAGCCTTCACGAACATTGCCAGTGAAAACGTTACGAGACAAAGCCTCTATTTATCAGTCGAACTAATTTAACTAGAAAACATTAACTGACAATTACGTCAAAGTTTACATATTAGTTTACGTTTCGAGCGCAGGGCAAACCTACATCGAGAAGACTGAAAGGAAAATGAAATTACCCCGAACCGTTCCGGAGTCTACAGACTAGGGGCCTTGGTTCTGCGTGGCTAGAATGGATTTGACTCATTATTTGTAACAGCCAGACATACAGACGGCTCTTTAATGGCCCAATGCGGGAATACACACTGCGAACACAACTCTGCTCTGACTTGACCTAATATATTTACCTTCATCAAGTATTATTATTCAAAACAATTAATTCAAATTTTATGACACTTATGATAACATGTTGGCAGGTTTGTTTGAAAGATGAATAATATATTATAGATATTTTATATTCTTTACAGATAAGGAACCCTTCCTACAGAGTTAAGATTGATCCAAGTTAATATATCTTAAACGCTAATACGACTAATCATATACCTGAAGAAGAGTTGGTAAATATGAAAACTCTTTTCCGAAAATTTTTCGTAAGGTTAAGACGTCTTAACTGTCATCTTAGCGCTCTCGTTACGAGAGCGCTAAGATGAAAGTTTAGACGTCTTATCCTTACAAAGGGTTTGTGGAGCATGGTCTGAAAGTTGGATTTAGACTTCAATTCAATGTATACTAAAATTGTGACTGGTCAGCAATCATCAAGCTACATTAATGATAAAGAGAGCTTCATTCAAGTTCTGCTGGTAATCAAGCAAGTTTACTGAGACAGTGTCTTCACCATGGTCATTATTTACTCCTGGCTAAAATGAAAAAGGGGGGTGGGGGGTCGTCTTTTGTATTTTTGCAAAAACAAAACTTCAACCTCACACTTTGAGTATCGGCGGTACTATTTGTCGATACCAATATACATGTTGAATCTGTGCAGGCAGTTAAGATCTGTCTTGTTAAAAGTTGTTTAAAAAGGACTTTTTTCTGCAGTCGTGACTCCAGACCAAGGTTTTTATAGAGAGCTTATATTGGTTCAGAATTTAATCAGGCAATCAAGTGGGCATGTTCAAGGATGGATCCAATATCTTGCCACTCGTTCTACAAAGCTATCGTAAGGCTAAGGAGTCTTAACTTCCACACTAGCGCTTTCGTAACAAAAGCGTTGTGATGAAAGTTGAGACATCTTAGCTTTAAGAAAGGTTGCAAGAACAAGACCTTGCTTTTCCCACCACTTCCTTTGGATGTTTGGTTTAATGAAATTAGTCAACAGCCATGAAGACATATCGACTAAGTTCGATTGTAGCTTACGGTAGCTTTGAGCAACGGGACCTGGCCATGCACAGGATTAATTTAATTAAATCCTGCAACACTGGCTAGTCTGATAGGGCTATGTCATCCAGGGTACAGTTTCACAAAGCCGTCATAAGTTTACGACGTCTTCAAAATTAATTGATGTTCAAGTATCAGTATTTAACTGCCAATATGAAAACAATATTTGAGACTTAAACATGCGATTCGGATACATCACTCAACAATTATCCGTGTTTTATTAATACTAAGAATGTCAATCTCAACATTTGTCCGTTTCAATGTCCAAATTCCATTTTAAACAGGTTGTTGAAAACATATCCTGTGATAACTTGTTTAAAAGAACTTCCACATGATAGGTTATCTACAGCACAAGGCGGTCGCAGCTCCAAGACATTAAAATAAATTTGGCACTAAATAGGTTCAGATGTGTATATAGTAAAATATAAATTACTAAAGGGCTTTGAAGAATATTCTTAGCTTTCAGATGTAAATACTGTAAAATGGACATCGCTAGCGAAAACTTTCAAGACAATGATTCTTTATCAATTAATCAATCGAACTAGAAAACATTTACTAACAATAAACTCAAAGTTTACATATAAATTGACTTCTGGAAGCAATGGCTAACCGACATTAAGCTAAAAAGACTGACAAAAATTGGAATTATAAGAAACACTTCTGAAGACAGGGAGCTATGGCCCTGCGTGAAAGGACTGGATTAGACTCTTTATTATTCAGGCCAGACATAAAGATGGCTCTTTAATGGCCCACGGTGGCATCATTAGGCCATGCAAACTCAACCCAGTTTTCAGGTGACCAAATATTTTCAACTTTATCAAGTATTATTAACAATTAATTCCTATTTTGTGAAGCATCTGATCCCATTTGTCAGGTTTATATGAGAGATGAATAATATATCATATAAACATTGTATATTTTATCGGCTTGGGCCCGACGCCGCAAAGAACTGTTAGGCTAAGTTGATCGTAAGTGCTAAAATATAACATTACGACTGTCGTAGCGCAGAGATCGCCTTGGAATCGGTGCCATTCGGCACCGGTTCCAAATCAATTTCTGCGCTACGACAGTTGTAAGCTTATGATAAGAAACAACTCTACAGGACATTGTTTCAATCATTGTTACAAGCATTTTAACATCGCTTTGAGCAACGGGGCCCTGATAGTTTGATTTCACCCTTTGAATATCAAGCTCAACATTTGTCTAAATTCTAATTTAAAGAAACTTACTCTGTGATAATATGTTTAAAATTTAACCTGAGGAAACCTATCCTGTCATAATGTTTAAATTCCAATCTGAACAAACCTATCCTGTGATGATATATTTAAAAGAGCTCCCAAAGGAGCTCTTTTAAATAAATTATTGCAGGTTATGTTTTTAACAGCACAAGGTAGCACAGTTTAAGTCATACGAAAATCAATGCACATAACTGGGTTAAGTTTCTAGTTCTGTATAGAGACCAATGTCCCCACTGGAAACTCAATATTTTGCAATGTCTGGAATGAGCTTACATTGGTTTAGAATTACATCAAGATTAATTGGCTTCAGTAAGAGTTTTGCTGGCAATGAAACGGGTCTCTTGAAGGGCACATGTGAGCAAAGTCTTTACCATGAACATGATTAATTTGATTGATTCTTAACACTGACTAGACTTACAGAGATCTGTGATTCTGTAAACAAACACCCAACTCATTCTTACCTTTAGAGCATTAGTAGTATCCGTTGGTGATTTTAGTATCCAGCCTTAGGCCAAAATAATTTAATATCGTGGTTCCGATTACCCGACCTTGCCTACAACGTTGGTACCGACCCTAACTTTTTTTATTATCATAATGACAAAAAATAACGTGTCATTTACTGCAGCTGAAAACCTATTTTATCTTATTAACCTTTAAAGTGCCGAGCACAACATTTGCTCATTTTACTGTTCAAATTCCAACTGATACAGGCTGTTGAAAACCTATCCTGTGATAATTTGTTTAAAATAGCTCCTACGGGAGCTCTTTTAAACAAATTATTACAGGACAGGTTTTCAACAGCAGATTATAGTCACAGTTTTAAGACTGGCTGAAATCCACTCAGCATTTTAAGGGTTAAAATTTGATATCAGGAAAAAACTATTTCGATAAAAAAATGAAATGTCCGACCTACCTTTCTTTTTTTTTTGGCCTTAGTAGCATCCGATTTTAGTTTTCAATCCGTACCGGTTGTGAACTATCCATGAGGTGGTAAGAGCTTCTTTCATTTTGAACATTCACAAGGCAAGGAACACCAACGCAATTTTTAAAACCTTTATTCATTAATTGTCAGGTCAAATTTCAGTTGACATTGCAGCAATCTAAATTTTAAAAGCTGCATTAAATAGTCACTGTCATTCAGTGATGGCATCTGGGCCCCGTTCCTCAAAGCGACCTTATGCTAAATTGATCGTAAGTTCTAAAATATAACGTTAGCTTTATTAATCTGTATTAATCTTCTATGATGTGTCCTCATGCTACCAAAGTACAAAACTCAACAATAGAAAATTGTTTCCAACGTTGTAATTTTCTTGTGCTTGTAAAGGCGGTCCTTGGATGACTTGTAACAACAAATAGTACAGAACTCGTACCTGATGAAATCAGGGTTTTGCTATCATGGGAAAATCAGCTGGAACTATTGCAATTAGGAAATGATTGATGAAGAATCAAGCCATTACAAACATGTTTCCAACCAACATGACGACAGCATAGAAATAACCAGTTTCTGATTAAGGAAAGCCAAGAGGGAGTTGAGAAAATAATATGAGTTTTTTTTCCTCAAACTGTTTTCCTAGATTAATCCTTAAGTAATACAGCAGTCACGGGACATTTTTAGCTCTTTTGTGTGATCTGCACTTCTAAATTGAAATTAGAAATTGAATAACTTGTCCCAAGAGGGATAAAGGTCAAATTAATGAGAGGCTTGTGTAAAATTTATCTTTAAATGTTACGTTTTGTTCCCAGAATCTGAGATTGGCAATAAAACCTTTATGCGTCTTTAAACTATAAAACTAACTTTAATCAGAATGGTTAATTGACATAAAATTTGAATACTCAGAAGAAAATATTCTGAAAACAAATTCTACTTTTAATTACTTGAAGATTCAGCTTTTAATTCAGTATTAAATTTTTGTAGCACTGAATTGTGTTAAAAAATAAAAACTTGCTATCCTCTACTAAAAAATCTATTTTGGATAAAAAAAATTATATGAGCTTGAGTAAACTTAAGCGAATATACAAAAAAAATACCGAAAACTTTTACAGCAGAGGGCCGCTATTCACAAAGACGTCATAACTTTATGCCGACGTAAACCATGTCACTGAGTCATAGGATTTTGTCCTACTAATGCAAAAATCAATGTAAAACGTGAACGTGTGACATCTTAGTGAAACGGGGGCCGAATGGCAACAGTTGTCTTTTTATGTCTTTTATTAACTGAGGTCTTCAGTAAATATAAACCCAGGTCAGATGTTCAATAGCCTATTAAGCTTGGACATTAAACAGCATAATTCTCAAATGTATCAAGAGTACTACAAGCATTACAATTGGAATAAATGCAGGGATTTACCTCAACGTATAAATGTCCCTGGCACTTGTAACTAAAACATTTTAAAAGTCCTGTGCTATTACTTTGGGTTCCCACTCTGACACAGCTTCTTTGTGGTATTTTTAGAGCCCCGTTCCTTTTAGCAATCTTGGGCTGAGTTGATCGTAAGTTATTTTGAAAGCAATGTCCTGTGAAGTTTTTATATACTAATGACTGTTGTAGTGCATAGATTGATTTGGAACATGTGCCGAATGACACCAGTTCTAAAGCGATCTCTGCGCTACGACAAGCGTAAGCAACTGTTATATTTTAGCAGTTACGATCAACTTAGCTTAAGATTGCTTTGAGGAACAGGGCCCAGATTCATCATGTATATTGACAGTGTCAGATCTAAACGCCAGCAAGAACACTGATTTTGTGGTTTTGTTGCGTCCCTTTGGACGTACACGGAAATATTTGTGCGTCCATTGTCAACTTTTATGGAATGGAACGCAGGATTTTGCGTCCGGTAAATCACGGTAATTGCATTAAACATTTTAGAAAATGTGTCAATGTTCGCATTATTCTTAAACAAAGTATTTAAGGATTTTCGTACGTCAGTTTTTTTGTACGTGTGTTCACAACGTTTCGTGGCATATGCTTGACAGACAGACAGACAGTTTATTCGTAGATGAGGCCAACAGGCCTATAGTACAATGTTTATACATGATTAAATTACATTTGCTTGAGCGCCATTTGCTCGTAAGTTGAAAACTTTTTCTAAATAAAGTGACAGTTTAAAGAGAACATTTGCATCTGTTGTATTACATAAGTCTATAAATTTGTCATATGCTTGCTTCTTCATCCTAATGAACATACGTACAAAGAAGTTGACGATGGCGATGGTATATGCCCCGAAACGTCTTGAACATACATACAAAAAAGCTTAAAAAAATTCCTGAAATATGTATTACACTGGCCCAAAAAGGAAACGCATGGGTGAAAATTAAATGTTATCAGAGATGCTTTATTAACTAAATTACACAAACATTAATGATAATAGAGCAATAAAAATTCACACAGGTATTGGGACTTATGTATCCAAGAACATACAGTCATTCAATGTGGTATGGAGAGTCTCTGTTTTTGATGGCACGATAACAAAATCAGTATTTGGTGTGACCACCACGAGCATCAATCACTACTCTGCACCGCCATTGTGGGATTCTTCTCCACTCATCCCACAACGCATCGACGAGCTGTTGACATGTCATTGGTTGCGGCTGTCGGCGTCGTACACGTTTATCCAATTGGTCCCACAAATGTTCAATTGGGTTAAGATCCTGGGAATTTGAAGGCCATTGAAGTACAGTAATGTAATTGTTGGCAAGGCAATCTGTTGCAATCCGTGCTGTATGCGATCTTGCGTTGTCCTGCTGAAAACTTTCTGTTCTAGCGTCAATTGCGGGAATAACATGACTTTCCAGGATTCCATCACGATAACGCACAGCATTCAAATTCCCATGGACATGCACCAGCTCTGTTCTGTCATTCACAGATATGCCTGCCCACATCATTACACTTCTCCCGCCGTGTCTGTCGACCTCACGAACACTCTGTCGAGCATATCTTTCATTTTGACGTCTATAAACCCGCATCCCGCCATCATGTCGATACAGCAAAAACCGTGACTCGTCGCTGAACCAGATCTTCCTCCAGTTCAAGAGGGTCCACGGCCAAACGTTCCTGCTCCATTGGAGACGTGCACGACGATGGTGGTGTCACAGAACAGGTCCTGTATGTGGTCGCATCGGTCGGATTCCATGCTCTCTTAGGCGAGATTCTGACTGTTTGTTCAGAGACTCTACGCAGTCCAGGAACATTGTGTATTCTGCAGTGACGGTCCAAATTCGCAGATGAAACACCCGAAAGAAGACATGAAAATCAGATTTTATCTGTGCGTTTTTATTGTTTTGGGCCAGTGTATATATATACATATATGTATATGTTTGTGTGTATGTTTGTGCATGTGTGTATATGTGTATATGTGTGTGCCTGTGTGTATGTATGTCTGTGTGTAATTATTATATTTACATCGTAAGAAAAGTACACAAATAACCGCATCTTTAAAATGTATGGACATCCTATTTACTTAGCCACAACATTCATCTTGATCAACGGAACCTATATCCCGCATAGCAATTTTAAAAAGTGTGATAGGTGGAACACAAGGTGTAAGAAGGTACTGGCTGGTGTGGGAAACATACTGTCCAACGACTTGACCACCCTGGTTGAAGGCGGTGATCTGACCATTAATTGCTCGTGAGTGGTTTTCAGTAGATTTGTTTCGTGTCATCATTCTACGAAAATTCTAAATACTGTCTGCCCCTTGTCAGTTTATATATAGTGTGTGTATTCTACTGTCAACCCAGTTTACTTGTGTGTCTTTTATTCATAAATAATTAGATAGCGAATACACCAATAGTTACAATTAATCGTTTACATTCAACACTGCAAACAGCACAATGTTAGCGCAATACACGTATCAAGTGTGTTTTATTGCATATCATTCCTTATTATGACAATAGTGTAGATTTGTCTCAATTTGCTTTGACCCCAACTCGCCAGCTTGGGTTGTTAACATGACCTCTGACTGATAAACTTTGTACCCGTCAAATTCTACTTGCTGTACCAATTTTTAAAAACCCACAAAAAACAACATTGTTATAAATTAACCAAAAAAATGTACATGTCTTGAGACACTATCACTTACACTGACAAGTTTACATGTCTTAAGACACTATCACATACATTGACAAGTTTATATGTTGAGACACTGTCACATACATTGACAAGTTTACATGTCTTGAGGCACTATCACATACTTTGACAAGTTTACATGACTTGAGACGCTGTCACATACATTGACAAGTTTACATGTCTGGAGACACTGTCACATATACTAAGTTTACATGTCTTAAACCACCGTCACAGGGTAACTGAGTACACAGTGTAGCTTAGTCTTGAGTACACAGTATAGCTTAGTATTGAGTATACAGTGTCGCTTA
>JAULCD010566483.1:0-14133 GCA_032361085.1 Calliostoma canaliculatum | reverse complement strand
GTTTAAAAGAGCTCCTACAGGAGCTCTTTTAAACAAATTATCACAGAAAAGGTTTTCAACAGCACAAGGTGGTCACACATTTAAGACTGGCTGAAATCAACTCAGCACTTTGAGGGTTAAACAATATATTACAGAAAAGGAGTTGTCAGAGCTCTTTAAAACAAACTACCACAATAAAGGTTTTCAAAAACCAACTTGGATTGAAATTTAGACACGAAAACATACGAATGTCATGCTTGGCATTTTAAGAGTAATGAACAGTTGAATAAATAATTTCATTTGAGATCTCAAGATAAGGGTTCAGATGTATCCTGTGTTGGCGCCCTTTCATCAATCGATAGGAACTAGACAAGAGAGTGAAATGGTTCATGATCAAAAGCTATAAGTGGGACTGATGGAACCCACATTGATTTTTCCGAAGGGAAGCAACACGGGCTGTCCAACGCAAGACATTTAACTTCCGTCTGGACACATCCATTAACATGGTTAGTTTATCTTTCAACATGGGAAATGCACCGCCTCACCCACCGGAATGTCAAGTTGCAGCAAAAACATAACCCATCTAAGTTTATGCGAGCACTGAGGACAAAATGATGTGTAATAACACACTGTTGTGGGCCGTTTGAGAAGAGGATAACTTGGTGCAGTAGTCCTACACAGACTTGAGCAAATCTTTTAGAAGTAAAGACAAACTGAAGTTTTAAAATCTTAATTTTTGTTTTGTTTTTTTAAATGTCAAATGTTTGTCATGTACAGTGGTAAAAGTAAAAACATATTACTGAAAGGTTTGAGATAATGAGTTCAAACTATTGTTGTGGAATTTCATTTATTTACTACAATGGTACAAAATCTGAAATTTTAGCCAATGATAAATCTATGCTAGGAGACCATCGTCAATGTGACATTTTTAACCATATTATCAAGTTGAAAACTTGTTCTGTGGTACTTTGTTTAAAAGAGCTTCCAGAAGGGAGCTCTTTTAAACAAATTCCTGCAGGACAAATTTTCAACAGCACAAAGTAATCACAATTTGAGTCCAACCGAAATATATTCAGCACAACATGAGTAACCTGATACTTATAACAATATCTCCTGGACTTTAACCTAATTTAAACAGTGATAACCGAAAGGTCAAAGTGGGATGGCCAAAGAGTACAGTAGAAATATGTTGTCAGCAGACTATTGTGATAGTATCAAACAAGTAAACAGATAACAACTGAATGTTACAATTATTTATCGATGACTGAGTATTATAATTCATTAAACGACTAAATGTTTTTATTAATAATGACTGAATATTATAATTTATAGAACGACTGAATATTATAATTTACTGAACAGCTGAATATTATAGTTTATTGAACAATTGATTATTATTTTTTGAACAAATGAGTATTATAGTTTACAAAACAACAGAATATTATAATTTACTGAACAACATTTGAATGTTATTTCAATGAATTACTTAATTTTATTTATGAAACAATGACTGAATATTATATAATTTACTGAACAACGATTAAATGTTATTTCTAACTGATTGACTGAATATTATTTATTTAACGACTGAACATCGTTATATATTGAGCGCAGGGACTAGCGATGATGTGAGCTGACTGCTGGGCTCCCATCAACAGGATGCCAGCTCTCTGGGGGTCTGCTGAGGGTGATACAGTACACAGGCCACAGTCCTCACTCCAGGGGGCTTCATTACCATCCATTTTCATCTGGTCCAGTCTAATCAACTCCAATATTATACAGTCTAACACCCACACAATCACCCGACATGGGTCTAACACTGCATGATGCCAACACGCTGGGCAAATAGTTCAGTTGTTGTTGATTTGTTTAATTAAATTAATGGGTCAGATACGCACATGACAGCAAAAGTTGTTTATTTATAAATTTAATTTTCTTTATCTATCTTGACAACTATTTCATTCACAAATTTGAAATTGCAGACCTGTACTCAAAACACTTTTTTTAGTGTACCCAATTTCCCCCTAAAATTGTGAGTGTTTTTAAGAAGAAAAAAATTGAATATTTATGAGTGTTTTTCCAAAATACTGTGAAAATATGAATAAGAGTGTTTAATTCTAGACTTTCAGTTAACTTGTTTGACCATGACTTTCAAGTCTGTTTTCCACGCTGAGATTTTAGTGACGCCAAAGTATGTTATTTTATGTATGTATGACGGCAATCACACCACTTCACACTGAAGGGAGTGGGCTAAATGGGGAGAATATGGCTGAGGAGAAACAAACAAACCACTCTGAACGAGAAAACCGGTTGTTCTTGACATTATAAAAAAAATAACAATGATGTAAACACACAGCCTTCTAACATGGTGAAGTGTATAATTTCAAACTAGCTCAACTGTGAACTCATAGGGGGCACTCCTATCCCATCCCCCCCTTCCCTAAATCTGGCTTCTATTGTACATTCAAGTGCTGAATTTGTTTTGAAATGAGTTGAAATGTGACTACCTTGTGCTACTGAAAACCTATTCTGTGGTAATTTATTCAAAAGAGCTTCTATTAAACAAATTACCACAGGATAAATTTTCAACAGGTTCTGTTGAGAATGTAAGACAATAATGGACTACTATTATTCTCAGCAGATTTAAGGGTGAAATTTCTTGCACTTTTGAAACAATTCAGAGTGACAAATATCATACCAAAAAGAGATAAGTTACATTAAAAATCGTGACTTTATAATAATCATCACAAACTAATTTGTTTTTGTTATGAAAGCAACATGTTTACCACTTACATAAAAACATTAAATTAGTTATCACGCGAGTTTGTAAATGAACAACTTACACAATTATATCTAATCTCATGATGAGCTCACATGAGACATTATCAAAGGTTCAGGGCCCCAGTCCTCGAAGTGATCTTAGGCTAAGTTAATTGTAAGTGCTAAAATGTAACATTGGCTTAAACCTGTCGTAGTGCGGAAATCGCTTTGGAACAGATTCCATTCGGCACCGGTTCCAAATCGATTTCTGCACTGCGACAGTCATATGTTCTTAATAAGAAACAACTCCACAAGGACATTGTTTTAAAAATCACTTACGATCAACTTAGCATAAGATCGCTTTGAGGAATGGGGCCCAGAAAGCACAGATAAAAGACAAGATTATACAAGTGTAATTTATACATATCCTGTGCGTGACTTATCCCATAAATGATGTGCTCAATCAGTAGAGAGAGAAATGTAGTAAGTCCATGTCTAAATATACACTGTGCTGATAAAGACGAGATCCTGCGATCAATAGTAAACGATCTTCTCAAAGTGGAGTTAGTAAACACTTCAACTAGCTTAAGGCAAAACAAAACACTTATTGTACCTTTTTTACTTGGTGAAAACTATTCTTTTGGAAATTTATTCACATAACATTTAATTTTTTTTAGGACACCAGAACACTATTTATGAATGTTGTGACAATTACGCATTTGGGTAAAATAATATTTATCAAATCCTTTTTCAAATATTTTATAAAAACAATTGTATTTAAATTAAAAAATTTGAAACCTATCACCAAAATTGTTTTAAAATTTAGAGACAATTTAATTTTTTCATAGGACTGTATACATGACAAATAACATGAGATTATAGCATGTGTAAAGCTTACCTGTTGCTGTTCCTTGTTATTATTGTTGGTATTTCGGGGTCTGCGTCGATGTGTAATTCCGATCTCAACGCCTCGAAGTATGGAGTCCACAACTGGGTAAAAGAAACAGAAATTAGATTGATTGTTTTTACCACTGAGATCCATTGACACAAACTCTACAACAGAACCGATGATCAACACAACTTTAGTAAAGACTGGTAGTAAGTGTGAATCAAACAAAGAAATCTGTGGGCGAATATATGACTCACTCACAGTGTGACTGCCATGTTTTCTGACATCTTGAGCTAGCTCACGTCATCAAGCATAAAAGGTCAAGGAACACACCTTTCTTTATTCGTGCAGAGTTTAACACAGGTTATTTTCATATTCCCTATCCGGATCTGGTCTCCTTGGGTCTCATGGCGCACTGATAAAACTGCCACAAATGAGAACAAGTGAATTGATAGTAGGCTGTAAGTAGCGTATTGCCTGCTAGCAACTCCTACTCCACTACGACTGGCGTGCTAGCGGAATCAGGTGCATGTAGCTGCACACACTACCACGACCAGTCAGTCGGTCCTCACTCAGCCAGCCAGTCGTGATAACAATGGGCCTACACAAGGTTGTTACAGGGGTTACCAATGAGGCCAGGGACCTCAACCTGCCGGTATGCCTTATCACAGTGGTGTAAGGTTCAATTGGAGAAATCAATTGTCAGCTGCACGACAAGCACCTGCAATTATCTTACTCCCTGTCGACTGGTGACCAGATTACCAGTCACAAGAGATCAACCAGCAACTAAATAATGTGCAGCATTTGCCAAAACAAGATTACAAACTCATTGTGCTGTCTGGGACTAAGTCCAAATGATTGTTTACTTGAATTGATTGCAGTGAATAATTGATTCTCCCTTGTGAGTCTACTGCGATTCAAAGCCCTGGGCCCCGTTCGTCAAAGTGATTTTACACTAAGTTGATCGTAAGTGAAGTTGCTTCTTATCATAGGCTTACGACTGTAGTAGCGCCGAGATCGATTTGGAACCGGTGCCATTCGGCACCGGTTTCAAAGCGATCTCCACGCTACAACAGTCGTAAGCCAATGTTATATTTTTATTTTAGCTCTTACAAACACCTTAGCCTAAGATCGCTTTGAGGAACGGTGCCATGATCAATACTAAAACAGCGGGTCGCATTGTAACTTTGATGAGTACCAGTATACATATTGATTGGACACAATCACAATTCCAACACAAATCCATAAACAAAGCATCACACTTCCAGCGTCATAATTATTCCAGTACTGAAGTATAATGATCAACAAAATTTAGGTAATGAACAAACTTAATTTTTTTTTTAAAAATCTCAAATAATATTACCACAACGTATCAATTTATTTCAAGTAATTTTCTACCCCCTGCTGGTGTGTGTTAGTGGTGTTGATGCATTTTACCTTGAATGAGGAGGCGAGTGGTGATTATTCAATGTGAATGAGAGTGAAGGTGTTAATACCCTCAGGGGGTCTCCTTATTGCATTACAGCTCCATTATCCATGCAGACAGCATGGACCCAGGCGCTAGGAGACCCCATTACCAGGAACCTCACAACCTCAATTGCTATATGGAAATTAATGTGGCTGTTCATGTAGCATAGATTTCCAAGTGAGAGACTCCAGCCTTAAAAGGTTATATTTCAGCTTTAAGGCAATCATCGGTCTTTGTATCCATGCCCTCCATGCTGGAACCACTGACTTGGATCATACATGATTCAAACTTAACCCATAAAGGACTGAATTACCATTACTTCGACTTAAAACTGAGCACCTTGTGCTGTTGAAACCTATCCTGTGGAGATTTGTTTAAAAGAGCTCCTGAAGGAGCTCTTTTAAACAAATTACCACAGAATAGGTTTTAATTAGTCAATTTAGTTTGGAATTTGGACATTGAAACAAGACAAATATTGCTCTTAGTACTTTCAGGGTTAACATATTGATTTCTAGGTCTTGTCAAAGTGATGTGGCCTTTTCTGAGAGTAATAAATTCTGGATTCATTTCTCTGCAGTGTCTGCCATTGATTAATTTGCGGGGACGAATCCGCGTCTGTGCTCTCAACGATCCTGTCCGCCAATTTCCTCTTGCTTTCTGCCACAAATACCCTTTGAAAAGTGTCTTGCTGGTTACTTGGGCCAGATCACTTGACAGCCAGAAAATTCAGGATTATTAACGAGAGAAAATTGATAACACAGACATGCCTCTGTCAATCAACAGTTTCAGGGAGACTAAAACATCTCATCATTGTTAACAGTATCACATGAACGAGAACAAAAATTAATAGGATGTTGTAACCAAACAAAGGTTAGAAAATGGTAAATATAATTTGTATTAAATTCAGTTTACATTGACCGGTAAGAACTGGAACCTAAATAGGACAAGAACTAGTTCTGTGTTATTTAAAAATGAAATAAACTATCACCTACAAACTACTGATTGTGACATGAATTATTAATCTACCGAGTTGATTAGATAAACAACACCATACCAGTTACATTCTTTATTTAAAAAAGCTCATGAATAGTTATCAACATGTTCTCCCATGAACGTGTGGCACACAATGGTCTCAGGTAATTACTTCGTTGAGGTAAAGTCTCATGAATAATTCATATCAAGCCTATGTCAGCCTTGAGTAATTTCTTACATGTGTATTATATTTGAAATGATTAATAACTCATGAAGATAAATAAACGGTTACTGAATCACACTTTATTTCAGAAATATGATTCAAGTTCAACTGCCAGTATGTGTAGATATCAACATTCCTAATATAAAACAATCTTGTTTAATATACTGTGACCTCGTTCTCAGGTGTTCAACATTATGTTCATAAAGACTCCTATAGTCAGATTACGATACCAAAATAGACATGATAAGATCTTTATTGAAGTTTTTTCATTGGGCTAATGTGTTTGGTTTACAATGTCAAAACTGTGCCTAAAGCAAAACTAGTTGAGCTTTTAAAGTGCACAGTTAACAAAAAAATAAGCATTTGTAAACTTGACCCATCAGCCAAGTGTTTCTTATTTCACAAACTTTGACCTAGCAAGTACAGATTCGAAATCTACGCATCCATGGATGCACACTTTGTAAAGTATGAAAATATGTATTTAGTCACTTTAATATTACAATATTACAATATTTTCCCATGTATAGTTTGACTGCCAATTTCACATCTGAAAATATAAGGACTCATCACATTAAAACCACACTGGGAGCCCTAAACAATTCCAAAAAAACATTCTTCATCTGCAGGTTGTTTTGGCAAGTGCAAACCAGGTTAAAAAGGCAATATTAGATTTGTAAAGTGTTAAAAGCTGTTTAATGTGAACACTGAAACTAATGCAGCTGCAGAAGTTAGACAAGTCCATCTACCAAGGAAGATACAAGCTAGCTTACATTACTGCCCAAGAAGAAAGCTCCAAGTTATCTACTGACTGGCAATACTCCCAGGAATATTTTTGGCCAGGAATTCACATTTGTAGTTGATTACGAGGCCATCTGGCAGAGGAGAAGCAGGTATGAAGAAGTGTTATTACTGCTAAACTTCACAGTGCCTGGAAAACACTTGTACCTGAGGGGTAGGAGACCGTCTTTGAACATGTACCCAACCTACACTAGGTAACCATCAATTCCAACTAAACTGAATTCAAACTAAATAGGCTGTTAAAAATTAATTTAAACGAGTTCCCACCGAACTGCTTGTAAACAAATAACCAAAGGGTAGATTTTAACAGTACATGTGTCCTACTAACCCAAATTTAGGATTTGGAGGGTTAAATTTAAATTGCTTTTTGTTTGTTTGTTTTACAAATATTTACATGCGGTTTTACTTTGAGTCCAGCAATACTTTTTAATTGTGTCTCCACATTAAAAAAAAACTTCAGTTAACCAAAGATAACTGCAACTTTTTCAAAATCCAAATTAATTGTAATTTTATTTGAACCAACCATAATATTCAAACCATATCCCGATATGTCGTCGGATAATTTCTTTTGTACACAAAAGGACTTCAATTACCTAGAGCATTGACATTAAAAATCATGACTAAAAACTGGTCTAAAATAAGCGTGTGCTAAATGAGAGTCAGGCGATGTGTTTTTAACCTCTGGATCTATTTGTGACATGGTAAACACTATCAGTTGGAGAGTTCTGAAATCTTCTGGCAAAGATCCAAAGTATGTTGGCGTAATCTACCAGACACACTATTGAATTTCTCTCTCACTAACGTTCGGTGAGAAAATATTTACAGGTAAACATGTGCATGAGATGACGTTGGGCGGCAAAAGGGCATCTTATCACATGATGTAATCACCGACAAGTTTGGGTTTATCAGGCCTCCTGATGAACACTTGTCTACCATGACTAACTCTTTTACCTTACCTTAGTTTGTCAATACATGTCTCACATCAAACTGAAAGCTGTTGTTGAAAACCTATCCTGTTGTAATTTGTTTAAAAGAGGACCTATAGTATAGGGTACTGTTTCACAAAGTTATTATAAACTTAAGATGACGTAAACCATTTCATTGGGCCAGTGGTGTATGTTTACAAATGTCAAAAAACATTGTAATCCGTGTACTTTACAAAGACGACAAGTTTTTCTTTAGAAAGTGCACAGTTTATAACAATTATTGGCATTTGTAAACTTAAACCATTGGCTCAGGGAGATTGTATGACAGCTTTGTGAAACAGGGGCTAGATTAATAACAATACATGGTGGTAAAAGTTTCAGGTCTTGCTGAAATCAGTTCCGAATTAGGTTGAAGTAAAAGATAATTAACACTTTTAAAAAATAAAATATTTATTATGTGGACATTCAAGCTTTTGTGGTTATTTATGATATCAAAGAAAATACTTAGATCTGATTAAATCAAGCGAAATACATTTTTATATCTATTTTTACAGATCCTTTGTGTATATCGTACAGAATATGTTTTCAGTGACAACAATGACACTTAAAATCGGGACACCAAGTAATAAAACCGGACTGAAAAGTAATTTCATTCTAACAGGGCAATAAATTTCCTCCTGAACTTTAAAAAGCCACTTTGCAGCAAACAGATGGTTGGTCTACTCAGCTGTATAATGCTACATTTGCGAAACATTTTTATGTAAGTTCTTTGATGAAGCTTATGTTCTGTGACTCAGTTATTTGTTTAGCAATATTGTCCTCCTTTAACCCGTTAAGTGCCAAGAGCATCAGATGTTAATTTCACTGTCTTTAGTCCAGGCTAAAAAGCCTGCTGAAAACGTATCCTGTGGTAATTGGTTTAAAAGAGCTCCGACAGGAGCTCTTTTAAACCAATTACCACAAGGATAGGCTTTCAAAACAGTCTCTTTAGGTTTACATTTGGACACAAACCGAAAAGTGTTGAATTTAGCACTATGTTGTTTTTTTCTATTTCAAACAAAACAAGGTAGTCTGAAGTCCAACTAAAATCAATTCAGCATGACAAGGGTTAATTCTGTCCATCGAAATATGCTAATAAAGTAAATAAACACCTGCACTTTTAAAACCATGACAATGGAATCTAGTACATTGGTACCATCTGGAGGGCCTTGAAGCTTATCACACCATGAGTCACACACAACACGTCTACTACGTTATCATCTTTCCTGTATGAAGACACACAAAACTCTACAATGAAACTAATGCCAATCCCAGATCGGAACCATATAGCCAAGTCTGAAGGCTCTTCCAGAAATCGCTTGGAGAATAATTGCAAGAAAAGCGGAAATGAATATTTCATGCAGTTCTTATCAAAATCAATTTTCCACAAATACAACCATATCTTAATGCATTGAAAAATGTTTAATAAGAAAATACAGAAGATCCTCGTGCAGATTACAGATTAACATTGCAACCACTTAAAAGTAGAAACCATTTGTCATTATTGACAAGAATCTGGCTCAGAGTTTATTTTAACTCATCACATCAATTATTTTCAACCTTTTACCGTTTGTGCTGTTGAAAACCTATCCTGTGGCAATTTGTTTGAAAAAGCTCCTGAAAGGAGCTTTTTCAAACAAATTACCACAGAATAGGTTTTCAACAGCCTGTTTTGCTAGACATTGTGAATAAAAATTGAATGTGCTACGAGCAATATAAGGGTTAAAACTGACCCTCAGCCCCTGATTAAGTTAATAATATTGCCACCACTCTGAGGCATGCCCTAATATTGACCAGATTCTAGTTGAGTTGATTTTAGACTGACCGTCATTATCTTATCTGGTTAATAGGATACCACTCCGAATCATGGCTTGTTTGATTTGAAGGAGGTTGATTTGAACTTAACCTACATAGATGTGATAGGATAACAGTATTGCCAGCTACTTCAAGACATAGTTTGTTCTCCATTATTGACAAGGAGGTGGATTTGGACTTTCCCCATCACATCTATGTCGGTTAACAAACTGTTGCCACTTGAAGGCATGATTTGTATGCCGTGAATAATAAGGGAATTGATTTGAACTTACCCGCTCGCAATCTAGAATCTATTGTGCGCATTTGTGCGAGTGTGTGCAAGTGTGCGTGCGTGGTTTGTGTTTTTCTTGTTTTGTTAAATAATTTAACTTATTTTTAAAAGTTGGTCAACTCTTAGAATGCTGAATTAGGGGAGGTAGGATTTAAAACTGACTACTTCTATAATTCTTTCGAACAAATTACAACAGAATTGGTTTTCAAAACGCCACTAAAAATAGTTGTCCAATCAAATGACACATTTTTGTTTAAAAAAACTGGGCATGTTGAATGTTTATTGACAAACTTGTTTAACATAACAATTCTAATTGGGCACAAGGTTTCCTGTGCTAAATATTTAATTGGATGATAGTGACATTGATGCAACTTCCTAATTGACGAAAACATGGCGAATGTGTCCAGGGTATGTATCAGAGTGTAATGGCGATATCAGCCTGGATAATCCAGGATAGATAGGTTTTAAACAATTGAGTCGACTTACCTCCATCGTCTATGAGGTGCATCTGCGTGCATGCTGGGTCTTCATTATGCTCTTCCAACACTGTGTCATCAGTAACAGCTAGAGTCTGCAACAAAGACACAGAAATAATTTAACAAGCCAAATGTCACAGCCAGACACACGACTTATGTGTGTCCTGATGAGCAGACAGCCGAATATATCTGCAACATAGACGATCTAGTCTCATTGGATGACAGTGTGCGCGACACTAGAAATCAAGCCACTCTGTAATGCAAAGATTCCTGTCTTGTTGGATATTGATATTATATGCAGAGACGACAGTAATCAAACCACTTAGGTTGTTGTTCTCCGAACATGACTCTCGGTCAAATTGGTATTATCTATAATAATAGTGATCATGTATCGCTGTACGAAGTAGAGATAGTGTAATCAAATCATGTGTTGTTATTACAAATCAATAACGATCATCTGAGTCATTTCATGTGAATAAATACAACATTTTCCACTGCTACTTTCACACTTTCAATTCTCATCACCGATTATTTCAATGCCATTATCAGCCGTCACAATACTCTAATCCCTTAAAAGCCAATTTAATTTAAGTTAAAACTTACTATTGTGCTTCTAAAAACCTATTCTGTGGTAATTTGTTTTTTTTAAAAACCAATTACCATGGGATAGGTTTTTAACAGCCTACCTAAGTCGGACACACATTAAAGTTAACAAATATGCCACAATCACTGAAAGAGTTAACCCTATTCAGCACCAGAAGGGTTAAGTAGATTTTTAAACTGTAACCACCTTGTGCTGTTTTAAAAACCTGTAGGAGCTCTTTTAAACAATTACCACAGGATAGGTTTTTAACAGCTTACTTTAAGAAGAATTTAGACAATGAAATTTTTATAAATGGGCTCAGCTCTTTAAGGGTTTAAATTCTGCAAAACATATTTGTACCAAAAGAACCATGATCATTAGATCACAAGTACAGAATTCAACCAATATGTTTCCTACAAAGAAACAAATGACTTGTAATTAGGGTGAAATTTCAAACCTGCCCTGACCTAACAAATATCCAGGTTTCGCATCAATCAATTCAGCTCCTGGGTGCATGCGCATTGTACTGAAAGCAAGCTACAGGTAAATGTTAATAGAAACTGCTTGAGAGCACAAAAGGCTCCATATCTGTTTTGCCATCAAGGTGCCGTGTTTTCTCAGCTTTGTTCCCCCCCATATTTGACATTTGAATACCTCCTACTAGTCTCCACACAACATGAACCCATTGTACATTGCCTGACCTTCTTCTCCACCTTGTTCCTTCTCATTTCTTGCCTACATAAATCTTGCATGGCTTAATAAACAGAGCACAGGCTTTAATCATGTCTAATCACGAACATGTTAAGCGTAGCGCAAAGAAAAGAAAAAACCCACAAAAACGTGGGTAGATGATCGTGAAGAATATTATTATCGATCCCAGTAACTGAATCAACATTGTCATACCACAGTGTATTTGTTTTTGTTTTCAAATATTATTTTCAGTCGATGATATTGTTTTAAGCTTAAACTGATTGTTGTTCTTTCAAGGATATGGTATGCTGGTTTCTCTGGACCAATTAGTTCAGCTTACAAATGCCAATTTTTTTGTAAACTGTGCACTTTTTAAAGAAAAACTTGTTTTTCTTCGGAAAGTGCACAGTTTACAACAATTAGGGCATTTGTAAACCTAACCCATGTAGAGTGTTTGTGGAGTCAAAGGTCAGCCGAGAATGTTGGAATGTGACCAATCATGGGTTTTTGCCCCACACCTGTGTCAAGAACTGTTTACCCAGCTAATGCCTTGTTCAGCATAGCCACTCACAATAGTCACTCCCTCATGAGGTTCGACCACCTCTTCAAGTGTTAGAAACAGGTTTTACCCTATCAGGTGATCTGTTACAACTGATGTTTATAAATGTGTATGAATGTGTGTGTGTGTGTGCGAGTGCGAGTGCGAGTGCGAGTGCGAGTGCGAGTGAGTGTGAGTGTGAGTGTGAGTGGTGCGTGTGCCTGTGCGCGTGTGCGCAAGTTGTCATTTATGCTTTTGCAATTTTATAGTTCTTGGCGAATGTAAAACAAGCATTTGCTTTTCACAATTAGGTTGTGTACTAAACATATCATTTTGGCATTTCAAATATGACAAGCTCTCAAGGTGTATTTACATAATTTACAACTAAAACGTGTTTCCAAAAGGTCAACATCTCATTCCTGTGCCACTTGGAGCAAATTTTGGTCATGCATTTCTCCATAATTTTCTTGACATAAAGAAACAAATCCTTTTTGAAGAGATAATATTTCAAGCTTTGCCACAATGAACAAGAAGGCCCTGTTTCTCAAACGATCTTAGGCCAAGTTGATCATAAGTGTTAATATATAACATTAGCTTATGACTGTCATAGCGCAGAAATTACTTTGGGTGAGAGAGTGAGTGAGTTAGGGTTTAACACCGTTTTTAACAATTTTTCAGATATATCACGGCGGTCAGATTTTTCAGCAGAGGAACACCTAGTGTGGCTCTGTGAAATCTGTGAGTCTGACATCAAATCACTTTGGAAACGGTGCTATTCGGCACCGGTTCCAAAACAAATTCTGCGCTTTGACAGTCAGAAGCCTATGATAAGATGCAAATCCACAGGACATTGTTTTAAAAATCACTTACAATCATCTTAACACTAAGATCACTTTTAGGAAGAAGCCCCTGCACTTTGCAGTAAAGTACTGAAGTGGGGTAAGCAGAACTTGAAACTGACCACTTGTGATGTTGAAATTCTATCCTGTAGTAGTTTGTTTAAAAGAGCTCTAGTATGAGCTTTTTTAAACAAATGACCACATGATAGAGCTCTCCTTCTTAACCCTTGTACTGCAAATCATAAAAACACACTTGTAATAATATTATTGTGGCCATCTTAATTAGATGTCGATTTTTATTTTACCTGTCAAAAAGGTTGACATATTTCCCCTCCAGCCCTCCTCTAATTTTCACTTATCTCCCCTGTAACAAATGACTGGTAATGGAGAAAATGTCCTGAAATCTCTTTGATGTCTGGGATAATACACTCATTAAGACTAGATTCTGCTATTTACATTTTAGTTTAGAGTGCTAAGTGTGACATTTGTTTCTTTTAATGTCAAAATTTCAACCTAAATAAGCTGCTGAAAAAAAAATCTTCAGTAACTTGCTTAAAAGAACTCTGAAATGAGGAGGTGTCTTTGATGTCATTGTAGTGATTAACCCTAACTGTGTGTCTCAGTGAACTTTGCCCCATGGCAGGAGTGGTTTACACCGCTGTTGGGTTAGTGTTAGTTAACGAGGAAAGGCATACACAAACAGCAGCTAAATTACAACAGGGCTGTAATAACCCTGCACGGTTAGGGTTAACCCTTACCAAGCGGCTCACTGAAATATCCGGGTCAGGCTAGTAGCCTAACCCGGATATTTCCGTGAGCCACATGGTAAGGGTTAAGAGCCTGACTCGGATATTTCCGTAAGCCACA
>JAULCD010566372.1:0-14133 GCA_032361085.1 Calliostoma canaliculatum | reverse complement strand
GCCAGTCTTAAACTGTGGCCACCTTGTTCTGTTGTAAACAAATTCTGTGGTCATTTGTTTAAAAGAATTCCTGTAGGAGCTCTTTTAAACAAATTACCACAGGATAGGTTTTCAACAGCCTTTTTCAGTTGGAATTTGTAAAATAAAATGAATAAATGTTCAAAAGTTTAGGTATTCCTGACATCCAACTATTACCATTAAGATTAAGTTGTACTTGACGAAGCTGTACGTTTAAGTGTGATGTGATGACTACTTGATACTACTTTTGTGGACAGTTCACTAGGTACTGTATCAGTGTTTTGAAAGAATGAAAGAATGAAAATGAAAGAATACTCACATGTATGAATTCATTCTCTTTGTTCAGTTTTTGATAATGTATATGAAGTGTATTTCCATTAATAGTTTCATTCATTACATGTAAGGGAAATTTAAAAATACAGTTTATTAAATACAATGAAAATGTACAAACTTATTATGACGCGTAGATAAATCGACAATCTGGGTTATAACAATGTAATGGAGATATCATGACCAGGAATATCGAGGCTGTGCTAATTATAAACGCAATGCTTAGAACTGTTAAAACAGGGTGTTGTCAGTCTGTCATGTTTATGCATTCTGCAATATTTATTTTACTTTTTAGAGCTGAGAGCTTGGAAAGGATTTATATCCTGCGTGTTAAAGGTAAAAACACACACACAAACTTTCAGTTATTAATCCATACAGTTATAAATTGAGAATTTATAGAACTAAAACTATACAGCCTTATTCTGGTCTTCATGGATGTCAAATTCTTGGTGCGTATGTTCACGACGTTTCGGGGCTTGCTCCTTCATCAGGTGAATGCATTAGCCAATTGTTGATGGAGCAAGTATAAGCCCTGAAACGTCGTGAACATACGCACCAAGAACTTGGCATCCATAAAGACGAGCCTTACCACTTCTACATGTGCCTCAAAGTATTGATATAAAGGTCTTATCCTGCGGTAAATTGTTTAAACAGCTACTGTACAGGCTCACATAATATAGACACATAATATAGACACATAATATAGACACATGATATAGACACATGATATAGACACATAATATAGACACATGATATAGACACATAATATAGACACATAATATAGACACATAATATAGACACATAATATAGACACATAATATAGACACATGATATAGACACATAATATAGACACATAATATAGACACATGATAAGTTTTCAAAACTCTGTTTAGTGTAATATTTTGAATGTGACAAATTAGGTGCCTTATCTATCAGTTAAATTACCACAACAAAATTTAAAAGAACCAAATTTAATAATTGATAGACATAATTCCTGGAACTTTTAATTTTGAACTGTAATTATATATACCATTATTAATTTAATGACACATGCTTATCTAAAAAAGTGTCTACCACCACTAACAAAATAGTCGTGACTACACATGAATTCAGATTTAGATTAACGTATACAGAACCATTGGTTGTCTTTGGGGGCAACATTGTTCGTAAAATCCCTTTATCATTTCTCATAAAACAAGTTTCAAAATTCAGTTGGTGATATCTATTAGTTCAACTGCAACTATGGAGTCCTACATAAGTGACATATTTGATACAGATTTTGCAATCTACAGACTGGAAAAACTTTCAGAAAGTGTGAAAAACAAACATGCATTCAACATGTTATATTACTCAAGTCTATGCTCCTTTCATTGATGTTTCATACAGTCTCACTGACCCTGTGACTTTTATACTTTACCTTGAATATTTCTTCACCAAAGTTAAGCCAGTCTATTGATGAATTTAGGAATCTATATAGTTAAGAGATTTAAAAAAGATTAATATAATGGTAATGGGGGAAAAGTTGTTTCCCCTATGTCATTCCCAAACAAAAAACAGGTGGCTACAGTGCTTTGTCACACTTTTCTTCGGGTAACATAATAGTAATTTAAAAATTCATCTTCAAAGAAACATCTTCTATTGCAGATCGAGAACCCTTCGCCTTACTGCCGCTCCCAGTACGTACTACACAGATGTCTAATGTTAACCCTTCAAGTGCTGAGCACAACATTGACTCATTTTAGTTTTAAAATTCCAACTGAAACAGGCTGTTGAAAATCTATTCTGTGGTAATTTCCTACAGGAGCTCTTTTAAACAAATTACCACATGATATCTTTTTAACAGCACAAGATGGTCACAGTTTAAAGACTGGCTGATTACTCAGCACTTTAAGGGTCAGGGGGTTGGTCCACAAGCACACACTCACCTCGATACAGTGGTGTGGTTTTTCCACATTTTATCGTCTGTCTTGTCATTTATAACAATTAGAACTCCAAATTAAATGCTCATCAAGAACCTAAATAAAACTTTGTAATTTGCACAATTTTATAAGTTTAAATTTCAAAACGCAGCTAAAATGTAATGCAAAGTTTTAAAAGGGTGTGTGCGTGGGAGGAAAAGTAACACACGCACAATAGACTTTTTAAGTGGTATTTGAAAGTTACATGATAAACACAAGTTAAATGGATGACAACTCCTTTGCTGAGTGGGGTTCGACGTAACGAGACAGAATCTTGTACCGTTATTTAGCATAATCAGTATGCTTGACAACGGTACAAGAATCTGTTCTGAAACGTCACACCCGTCTCAACAAAGAAGTTGTCATCTATTAAACTTATTTACTTTGCCATAGAAAGTGATTATTTCTTTTTCAGACCGAGAATGTTTTTGCATTTGTTCCAACAATTGCAACATTTCACTGCAGTGAGGGCGAGTCATGCATCTTTGCTGTTCCCGTCATCACCAAGTAAGTGTACTCTTCATGTTACAGGTTGGGAACCCTGAAGTCGACGTAAACACCTTAAGAAAATTTCACCCACTTTTTTATTACAAAGTAAAACTGGATCATTAACCTCACAAAAGTGTTTATTAGAAAAGCACATTAAACTGTTTATATTGCCTCATGTGAGCGGTCAGTCATAAAATGGACAACACAAGGCCGATTTTCATCACTAATTGAGGGTTTAATTGAAGCAAACTAAAATGACTGTAAAATAAGGTGAAATAAATATGGCTTCCGGAGTCGTTACAACAGACACACAACACAGTTTACATTTCATTAATGTTGAACACACTAGTAAGGTCTACAATGACTGACTAACTCAGTATCTGGTTTAACCGCCTTGCACTTGGATAACAATTTCTACACGCCGTCTCATGCTGGTCTGATTCTCTGTTGGTGATCTGCTACCACTCATCATGCAATGCATAGGTCAGTTCCTGAAGGTTTTTGTTCTTACCCTACGTTCCAAAATTCCCTACAAATACATTAAATGGATTAATGTCCGGACTTCTGGCAGGCTAAGGTAGTGTCTGAAAGGCGTTGTGTTGGAGATGCTAAACAACAGCTCTAGCACGATGTGGTATGGCATTGTCGTTCAAGACTGGACGTGTGGCGGGAGCATGGTTATCAAAATGAGGTACAACAACACTGTCCAGGATCAGGTTCTGGTACTTCTGTTCATTCAGTGTTCCGGGTCTGTGATGAGGTCAAATTTATAATCATAGAAACAACACCAACACACCATGACAGATCCACCCCCAAAAAACATAATTGAATACCAAACATTTTGAACTATAAATTGACCTTTGTTTCAGCTTCCAGACCGTGTCGGTGACGGGCGAGGGCAGTGTGGACGTGGTTGCCTGGCACGGACCCTCTCCCAGTGTCCCGGGGACATATCTCTACCAGGCGGACATGCAGCTGGTCAACCTGGCTCCAGGCAGCAGCCGTCGGTGTGTCTCGCTGACCGATCAGACCAGGTGACCGTCACACACTACTTGTCATCACTTGTCATCAAGCAGAAATAGTAGTATAACACACCCATACCAACTGTGGAAGTAGTTTAAACGTTTCTTTATTGCTTTCTTGAACCTTAAAAGTACCAAGAACAACATTTGACAACAGTGTCAAAATGCTAACCTAACTTGGCTGCTGAAAACCTATCCTGTGTTAGATTGTTTAAAAGAGCAACTTTGAAGTCACGTGACACGTGAACGGAGGGGCAATCAATCCTGACCAATTAGATTCAGCTAATGTCTACTTGTTCTACGTGCAGTTGCCAAACCGGCTAAAAAGGCTTTAAAAAAGGGCTGTTTTAGCAAATTTTGAGTCTTCGTGACCTTGACCTTAGATGACCTCGAAAGTCATAACGTCGTGAATGGCACGCTAACCTCTACCAATACCACCCATTGCTTTGTTGGCTGTGTTGTGGACAAACGTGAGTGAGTTAAGGTTCAACGCCGTTTTCAACAATGTTTCAGTTATATTGCGGCTGCAAGGTTTATGGAAAATTTTAAGCCTTGGGCATTTTTCATAGCCAGGTTCCACAACCGATGATACGACATTGAACCTTAGGGTGTATCTGAAGTTAAATATACGTTTTGGCATCCTACCCCCTTACCCCTACACACGCAAACACATCGTCACAGCAGTTTAAATCGATAAAATTGAGTATAGAGCAGTCATTAAGTTTTTTTGGTGCTGGAAGGAAACTCGGCGAAGCACATTGAAGAAAGGCATTCAGCAGTTTATGGGAAGTCTTATCCCTTCATCTGCTACAATCAAACGGTGGGTCAATGAATTTAAGCATGGGAGAAAGAGCCTTGAAGATGACCCTCGTCCAGGTCGCCCAACAATAAGCATTAGTCAGGAAAACATTGACATTGGGTATAGACTTGTGATGGACAATCGTCGAATCACACTCCATGACTTAGAGGAGACCACAGGCAATTCATATTGATCCATCGTGACAATTCTTCATGAACATCTCGGTATGTCTAAGGTGTGCGCAAGATGGGTACCAAGAATGCTCACAGACGAAATGAAGCTAACAAGGGTCACCATCAGCAACTCTATGCTAATAAGATACAACCAAAATCCAGACGATTTTTACTTTAGACTAGTAACCTGTGATGAAACCTGGATCCACCACTATGACTCTGGGAGCAAACAAGAATCCATGGAATAGAAACATGCCACTTCTCCCAGAACCAAAAAATTCAAAGTTTCCAGATCAGTGCGGAAAATAATGGCGACAGTATTCTGGGACAGCAAAGGTGTCATCCATATTGACTACTTACCTCATGGAAGAACAATGAACGGGGAATATTACGCAAACTTGTTGAGGCAAGAGCGATAGTCAATCAAGGAGAAGCGCCGGGACAAGATCAGACATGGTATTCTTCTGCATCAAGACAATGCTCCAGTACACACTTCTAGTGTTGCAACCGCTACTGTCCAGGAATGTGGGTTCGAAATCTTGCCGCATCCACCCTACTCTCCAGACCTGGCACCAAGTGATTACCATCTGTTCCCAAATCTAAAGATACACTTGCGTGGTCAAAGATTTAAGGATGGTACTGAGCTTATTGCTGCTGCTGCTGCTGCTGCTGCTGCTGAGGCGTAGTTTGAGGACCAAAATGGCGCCTTCTCCAGAGGTGGGTGGCATCAGTGACTGGTAGAACAGATGTATTGACTCACAAGGAGACTATGTTGAAAAATAAATGTTGTTCATTACAATATTCTGTTGTTTTTTCTATGCAAGGCTCAGAACATTTTGACATCCCCTCGTATATGTCTTTTAATTTTAAAAGATGTGCCTTATTGGCAATTTGAAAATTAGTTTAATTGAACATTACTGTTACTATTACTTTAGTGGCAGATGCTGCAATTTGTTTCATGTGCAACCATGTTTAGTATTTGAGTGCAATCACATTTTATGCATGTAAATTAGCAGATACAAAAACAACTGTTAGTTTGTGTAAAAATTACTCTTTTTACACTTGTAGCCATTTGTTTCATGTGCGGCAGTAAGTTGTGAGATACTGATAACTTCGTTTTCTTGTTAAACACTTTAATGATTTGTGAATAACATCATTACAGTATTTATTTCTTGTAAAACTACTAGTTATTATATTCATAATGAAACATGTGTTATATAGAGAATATCACCCGAGTGTCTTCTGATATCAAATATATCAACATAAGTTAACAAAAGTTTTAAACTCCGAGGCTTGCCGAGGAGTTTTAAACTTTTATCAACCAGTGTTGATATACTTGATATCAGGAGACACGAGGATGAGATTAAATTTATCATTCAAAACCAATCGAATGACATTAGTCAATCATTTTGTAAATATTTAATGACATTTTTTTCTGTGCTGCCGTGAGTAGAACAATGCTGCTGCATACTCATTGTGACGTCACAATGATTGGACAATGGGTATGATGTCATGCCGGAGACATCGCTATAGTGATATGACATCATTTTTGACAAAATCTGCTAGGATGTATTGCTTGATCTCACACAAGTGGTATCTCCTGTGGGGGCCAGTTTTAGATGATACAAATAAATATACCCGTCATAATATAATTCATGTGTTCTTTTTTTGCAGCGGCGAACACAGGACTGTTTGTGTGAAGGTCATTATTGATTACAAAGGTAAACACTCTCAGTAGTTTAAGTGTTGTCAAAACAATGTATTGGGAGCGGGGCTTTGGTGGGTATTCCAACAGAAATATTCTATACTTAATCTGTTTTAGTCTAATAATCATCTAACACGTAGCAAATAACATCGCATTGCAGATACGAGTTTACATCTCAGTCAAATTATAGTTCCTTATGCAAAGGAAGACGACATAGTCCCTGATAGTCACTGGCATCCTCATACAACTTGTGTATGCTTTCCTTAGAGGCATATGACTGTATTTCCCTCTTGTTCATTGCCGCAATGGGTTATTTATTTTCACTGACTCGACTAAAATATCACAAATATCACAGGTGAATCAAGAGTTTGGATTTGACATAACCTATAACTAGCCAGCAGCTAGCTGGTTAGGGAGTTTTTATCCTCTGTTTCAACGAAGTTTGCGGGGAAATTGATACGGGCTCTGTCGTCACATTTCGTCTCTGGAGCAGAAATTCAAAACTGTTCAGTATATTATAACGACATTTTGTACAGACTTGAAGCAAATAGTGATGGTGCCTTTTGATATTTTGGGATTTTAATATTTCTTTAGTATTTTTTCCGTTTTCATGAAAACAAATTGGACTTAGTCTCAAATAATGGTAGGTTTGGAGTACTTAGCACAGTTCTTAAACGATTCAATAGTCCAATAGTCCAATAGATTCAATAGTACAATTATCAAAAATATAGTGAACTGATGCGTTTTGCTATTTAAATATTTTAGAAAAAAATATTTTTTCCTGGATTTAATAGAAATAAATTAAAAACTTCTCAGATAGGGACAAGCTTTGTTTCCTGAACATAACTCTGAAACTGTTTATTAATAAAGAACGGTGTAATTGTCAAGAACATTGTGAACTTATGACTTTTGCTCTTTAGGTATTTAAAAAAATCGTGTATAAAAGGGCGGGGGATATAGATGACTCTATCTTACTTTGCAGGGGTTTATGTCTTGACAGATACATTAAAGTTTTGTGGTAGTTAGTTTAACATATCATATAAAAGGATTGTACAAGATTGTATCGCTGTAACAAACTAAGAAGTACCCCTGTAACACAAACCAGTGTGTATCACAAAACAGGGTGTACCATGAATAATTCTACAATATTATAAACTACTGTATGTCATAATAGAAAATGTAAATAAACACATAAAAAAGTGTTGAAAATGCGTTGCTTTTTTGTGTTTTATACACTAATTTATGAAGTGAATTTTAAATTAAATTTAGTACACCTTTTCCATGTATGTTGCAGACCCATGTGAGCGTATGCCATGTCTGCACTATGGTGAGTGTGTGGCAGCACACAACCAGTTCACCTGCAACTGTCTGCCCACATACACAGGTGCTGTCTGTCAGAGTGGTGAGTGGGAGCACCAGCAGGTGCTTTTTGAGAGCATCACAAACAATTAATAACACTATCTAGTCAATGTACACTACTTAGGTACATACATGCAGTATCTGGATAAAAGTTTGTTGTTGTGATCTTAATTATCGCTGAGTGGGTCAAAATCTCCCCTCTGGGCAAAAAAAACTTCCTAATGTGTTTGCATGATAAAGTCAACATTTGATGGGATAGTTTAACCTTCATATCGTGTTGATGCCACATGTGTCAAGTTGTCATGGGTGCACACGGTGGACAGATTTCAGAGCTGTAGGGTTATTCTGAATAGTCTTTGCTTTGCACAATCAAAACCAAGAATAAACTTTACAGAAGCTATGAGACATAACATGAAGTTTTAAAATCTTTTAAAGTGCTTAATCGAGTTAGTTTACAACCATATTGTGCTGTTAAAAACTTAGCCTATGTTAATTTGTTTGAAGGAGTTACCCTGCAAACTCTTTATTAAGAATTAGTACAATATAATGTTTTCAACAGCTTATTTAGGTAGCACAGCAGACATCAAATTGCCAAATACATATCACCATTTTACTGATTAGGATTTCAACACTAAATACCTCCAAAATATTTCTGATTAAAAATGGCTGCAATGGCAGACTTCAGATATTTCAGATAGGAAACCCTTGAAAAATATTTTGTTTTTCTTGTTTTGACTTCAAGCAGTATTGCAGACAGTATTAAAGACAACAAGGTTAGATTATCATCTTGGCCCATATATGTGTACCTAAAACAGTGATCTTAGACTCTGCCTTGTACCTGAAGTAGTACCGTTGTTGAACATTATGATGTGTATTCTCTTCAAGTTGTGACGACTGCGACGACATCCACCACCCCATCAGCTGCAGCTACATCCACCACAGCAGGGGGAACTTGTGTAGACAAACCCGGCGTCAACTGTCAGCTGCTTAACACCTCCACCAATATCTGTGCTTCTCCAATAGGTACCAAATATTGCCCCCGTTTCTGCAAATTATCTTCATGTACTAAATGAATAAACTTGAGAGAAGCTCAAACAAACATAATGCACAATCAGGTTCCTGATTTATAATGTGTGCAACAGAATCAAATATCAATCACAACTGAAGGTCTCAGAGTTAGTAGCAATAAATTGAATCTAAGTCAAAGAAAAAGAAAGATGTGTCAGAAACATCAAGTAAAGTTTTGGTTTATGCGGTTTTGTGCCACGATTACAATGAACCTAAAATAGAACATTATTTTGCAATTGATGAATAAACAGTTATGTCCAGTCCCATGGTTACTTTCTTTATAACACCGGTTAGATGTGGGGTCAAATGGAAACCAAAAGCACAATGTTTGTTCTATACACTGCACTTGCAACAATGGCACCACTTGAATCAAACAGGGGTGTGGATATACCATTTTAAAAAAAACTTGTCCACAGACAAGTAAATAGATAATATCTACTTGTCCACAGGTAAACTCCTCTTGTCCAAACTATATAGATAAAGAAATTTCTACTTGGCTGTGGACGACTAGCGCCTAAATATGAACTTGTCCGTGTTTAAAATTTTCCGATTCGGATGAGTCGGACACAGTAATTCCACACCTCTGATCAAAACTATCATAAGCTAAGATCAATCTTAGTCAACATTTCTTAATGACTGTTGAATACTTTCATTAAATAGCACTCTTGTTACTAGAGTGCTAAGAAGAAAGTTAAGATGTCTTAGCCTTATGAAAGCTTTGTGGGCCGGGGCCCTAGGATGCACATGCTCAGCACGTTCTGCACACAGTAACTCAAGCTGTGGGTTCACGTGCTGTGAAAGCACCAAACACATTGCATTCATAGTTGCAGAATATGTACTCTCTGAACTGGTTTAAAAGACAACAGAACTTTTCTTGATAGGCAAGACATAGACCAAATGAAATGCATGATGACAAATTATTGCCACAGGCATGTCCTCTTACAACATTGGTGGTAACTTGAACATGGGTGTTAGCTGACTTGTGAGGAAGCACATAGCCACCAGTAAAGGATCAACTAAAACTTAAACTAAGACTTAATTTTAGGCTAACTGACCGTAAGTGCTAAAATATAACATTGGTTTACGACTGTCGTAGTGCAGAGATTGCTTTGAAACCGGTGCTATTCGGCACTGGCTCCAAATCGATCTCTGCGCTACGACTGTTGTAAGTCTGTGACAAGACACATGCCACAGGACACTGTTTTAAAAATCACTTACGACCAACTTCGCCCAAGATCGCTTTAAGGAAGGGGGTCCTGTGAGAGGGAGGAAGACTGTTGACCAAGTCTTAATTGGTCTGGCAGGACGCAATCTCATCATTCATGTTAAAGAAAAGCTCCGGCAATGTAGAGCGGGGGTCCATCTCTGCTCAGTGTCTGCTCCAGTGTGGTGAGGAGGCTAGGTCTGCTGGTCATGTTGTCCAATCAGATGATAACCACAACCATTATTTGAGAACTACCAATCAGATTGGCGACAGTCGTGGTGTCTATTCTTTCTGGAGTGGATGTACGTGTTTATATACTTTTATTTTAGATTGCATATAAAATGTGTGGTGCTTAATTATGCTCATTTACATATTAATTTAAAATGTAAACTATCATGGTTGAATTCTGGTCAAGTTAGCAGTGTTACATCATAGTTGAAGGGGTTTAAAAAGGTAAATTTTGTGTATGTTGTTTTGTTCAATGTGTGGGGGAAAAGATATATGGAGGGTTCATGAAAAATACCACTCATTTCTTAGATGTATACACAAGTAAACATTCAGAATTGATTTTTAGGTTGTCAGTAAAAACACAAATTTAGATGGTATACACAGAAAACATTTCGGAATTGATTTCCAAGTTGTCAGCTGTTCATGTTTTTAAAAAAGTTTTGTTATTATTAAACTCATCTCAATCATTTTTTGTCTCCCAAAGGTTCAACAAACGCTTCTTATATTTAATGACAATCTAAATCTAAAATATCAAGCCTAATGAAATTCATGCATGCAGCTTTATAAAAAAAAATCCAAAGGTTTCTAATACAGTGTCATTACTGCTTTAAGGTGACCTCATAACAATAACCTTGATCTCCATATATCTTTATTCAAAGTTGCACATCTAAATAACTAAAACTGACAAATAAATATTTCATTTAAACTGTTAAAAATGTACAAGTAGCCTTCATGTTGCAAACAGTCTTGATATTTTAACAACTAGAATCTGTAATGAACAAGGATGAACAAGTTGTACAACAGAACAAGGATGGCCAGGAGTTTAGATTCAACATACATGAGGCAGGAGATACAAGGGAAGATGAAAAAGTTTGGAGAACACACTAACTAATGTTAAGAAACAGCTTTGTTGCTGATAGTATTGCATACTGTTATTATACCTGTGAAAGTTTCAACATTTCGCAACAAACAATATTAGTATTGGGATAACTTAATGAGAATCATGGAGAATTTTTAAACCGAGTACAGAGTGGTGGTTAAGTTTCCTACACTAGAGTACACAAATGCAAGCAGAATCCATGAATGCATGACTGGTGTTTATAGGGAGAATGCCTCTTCATATTCCACTGTTGCAAGATGGGCTTCTGAGTTTAAGCGTGGACGTACATCACTTGAAGATGACCCACAGTCAGGAAGACCAGATATTGTTGCAGACAAAAACATTGAAATTAATTATGACTGATTAGCAAATCAAGGTGAATAAAATATCTACAGAATGTGGCATTTCTCATGCAAGTGTTTAGACAATAATCCATGAGCATCTGCACGTGTCCAAGGTATCTGCACGATGGGTCTCTCGGAACCTTAATGCTCATGATCGTGACCCAAGTCATAAGTTGATTCAGATGTTCATGAACATTTACAATGTGATCCAGACAATTTTCATGCACATCTACTGACAGGAGATTCATCACTGGGACCCAAAATCACAATGAGTCAAAGCAGTGGAAACACAAGACTTCTCTGGCACCAACATCAGAAGGCAAGATAGTGGCCACTGTCTTATAAGATTCCAAAGGCCTTTTGAAGCAGAAAATTGCTATCAAAGAAAAACGCAGAGGAATGCTAACAGCTGATGTTTTACTACTCCATGATAATGCTTCTGTCCACAAGATCCGAATTGCTCAAGTTGCTACTCATGAATGCAGGTTCGAACAGCTGAACTATCCCTGTACAGTCTGGCACCAAGTGATTACTACCTGTTTCAAAATTTGAAGTTTTATTTGCGTGGAAGATTTGCTAATGATGATAAGAAGTTTGTTTTAGGGATGAGTCAGATGACTTCTATTTAAAGGGCATTGCCAGCTTACAACACTAATGGGCAAAGTGTATTCAACTGAAGGAAGACTACATTAAAAACTAAAAGCCCGAAACCTGCTCTGACTGTTAATTGTATATCAAATTCTCAAAACTTTTAGACTTAGCCTCATTTATTCATGAAGTTTCGGAGCATTTGCTTGCTCCTTCATCAAGTGAAGGATAAAAACTGCTTTATGTCTTTCAATGAAATTTGCCAAATATATCAAACAGGTGCTTTTGCCTTTTCAGGAATTTTGTGACTTTTCCTTTTATCTGTATCCATGGACATTTTGTCCCCAAAAGAATTTTTTTTTTCCAAAGCAGACCTAAAAAACCACCTAATGTCTTTGAACGAAACCAAATAGGTGTTAAAATATTGCTTTTTACTTCTAAAGGATTTTACTATTTTTACTCTTCTTGGTTTCCATCGAAACTTTTTAGACTTAACCTAAAAAGGAATAGATTTGTTTCCCAAACAGCTTAATATCTCTCAATAATACATTGCACATATGTTTTACAAGTTCAAAAGAAGTGCCTTTTCTCATTTAGATAGTTTGGGTTTTTTAATCCTATGTTTTTCTGTGGAGATAATTTGGACAAAGTTTGAAAACCTTTATCAAAATTTTGCAGGCACGGGGTGGCATGTTGTCTTTTGATGACTTGTTAACAATAAAAAAATAATTAATAAAAGGTTTTAGCCGACATTTAGCCGTACAAATGCTTTATTCTCTTGAGTTAGTGTCACGGTGACCTACCTCGCCCATTTTCTTCTCAAGGTCAAACAGGTTTTTCTTAGGACTCGCACCTGTGTTATGTAACACAGGCGGCCGCCTGTGACCACTCAAGTTTACCACATGGCCCAGCAGCTGGCCCCGTGCGAGCTTAAGGTCGTAAAAACCTCACACCTTTTCTTTGAAGATTGAAGCAAACTCGTTAACCCTTAAAGTGTCAAGGTTTAACTCTTTTTGTGTTGAGATGGAGACATGTGTCCCACTCTTAACATTGTTATGTTATATTTGATTTTACTGTATGTATTTCCGCAGTAAGCGCAGTATCTGAATGTATAATTCAATACCTACATTATCATGTTTTTATATATATCCTGTATGTTGTATTTTGAGAATTATTCGATGTTGAATAACCAGCAGAATGGTGTAGGCCGATCTCCTGGTTATTTAAATGTCGATTACTTTATTCTCAATTTGTTTTAGTCAACTTTTGACGGTTGATGCATGTAGCAGAATGTGTCTGCATTTTTATAAGAGTTTATAAATAATTGTAGCTCTTATAGTTCGCTCCCCATTCCAATTTAAAGCCTTAAGTTGGGGCCTGTTTGACTTACACTTAAGAAGCTTTGTTGAGGTGGGGACTGCAACCTAAATCTTTTCTCTTTCCAAGAAAGGGTTGTTAGTTGGCCCCTTACCTATTTAAGGCTTGGTTTATTGTTAGTGGACACTCTGGTTTTGCGAGACGACTGTTGAAGTTGGTCGAGTTGTTACAGTGTCATTCTTTGGACTTACACTATTGGACATTACGTTGGGCGGATTTATTACTTCGGATTCACAAATCGTAAGAAACCTTGTTTTTACTACCTGCGATTTTTGGTGTACTTTGGTTATTCTAACTATTTGATTTAACCTCTGATTACCTTCCTTCCCATGTATTGACGTCCTTAGTGTATTTTAAAGCTAAGAGTTTTCTTTGACTGTATTTTAATACTGTAAGCTATTATATATACGTAAAGTCATACCTTGTGTCCCTATATAAAATAGGAAGATTTCAAATTTAATCACTTGACAGTATTTTGCAAGTGTATTTTCATTTATCTACTTAAGCTGCCTAAAGCCTGGTTAGCAGTAGATTGATGTGTATTTGTTTAAAACTCTTAAAGAGAGTTTGGTAAATTCTACCTTCCTAATT
>JAULCD010566261.1:0-14134 GCA_032361085.1 Calliostoma canaliculatum | reverse complement strand
ATATGTTCTGTAAGAGCTAGTTGGATGAAAAATGAATTTACATTTTACATTTTTCTAGTGAACAACAATAAATTATAAAATTTCTTTTTTTTGCATTATCATCATCGGTATCATCAGTATAAAAATGTATCACATTAATAAGAAGCAAACAATAAAAAAGAATCTGAAGATCACAGGACTTCTAGGGGCCAGTAAATGGGAACAAGACATTGGACATTTGTAGGCTGTTTATAGAAAAAGTTTAGTTTGAAAAGTGATATTTTAAGGATTGTGTTTCTATATTGTATAGATATCCTCCATGAGCATGTTTTAATGACACTTTTAGGTCGTTTAAATGTATATGTACAATTTATAAACATAGGATTTTAGTTTATACATAATAAACAAGAAAACGCCTTTGTTTAAGTGGTATTTAGAAGTAGGAATGATGACAAATGTTGATACATAGTTTATGACTTCCTGGTGGCTGAGCAGCGACTCTATGTAGATGTTAGAATCTTCATTTCATTGAAACGTCGCCACTTAACAACCCTGAAGTTGTAATCAATGTATATACATTTGTCAAGAATAATTCCATATATAGAATTCATCCTGTACATAAAAATGTGTCACAACAATATAGATAAAGTTGTAATGTTAAACTCTCTGTCGTATTGTGTTTGTGAGGAAGTAAACTGTGACGGTGAACAACACATACTGTCACTGTGTAAATAAAGCTCTTTTCTGCCACGTTTATACAAATATAAATTTGTTTACTGTTTGTGTAATAAACATCACTCAAGCATTTTGTATTTTTATTTTTAACCTTGTGTCTAGTATCATCACCAGCAACATATTTAGGATAAAGCAAGTTAACTGACCTTGCCATATATTTAGGATATAGCACGTTGACTGACCTAGCCAGATATTTGGTATAAAGAGGTTGATTGACCTTGTCAGATATTTAGGATATAGCACGTTGACTGACTTAGCCAGATATTTGGTATAAAGAGGTTGATTGACCTTGTGAGATATTTAGGATATAGCACGTGGACTGACCTAGCCAGATATTTGGTATAAAGAGGTTGATTGACCTTGCCAGATATTTAGGATATAGCAATTTGACTGGTCTAGCCAGATATTTAGAAAAAAACAGGTTGACTAGCATAGCCACATGTTTAGGCTTTAGCAGGTTGACTGACCAAGACATGTTTCGAACAAAGGAGTTTAAATGACCTCGTCACATGTGGGTAGATTGATCTTGCCACATATTGAAGATATTGCAGGTTGACTGACCAGCCAGATATATATAGAAACATGAGGTTGACTGACTTAGCCACATATTTGGGATATAGCAGGTTGACTGATCTTGCCACATATTTAGGACAGAGCAGTTAGTTGGCCTAGTGCTTCGAGTAGAGCAAGACATGTCGTCGCAAACCTGATGCAGTTGCAAAAAAACATACATTGGTGTGTCTTGCACAAGGGGGTTTGTCTATGGTCGAATTTGAGCTACAATCCACAAAACCTGTCATTTATATGTTAACTTGACTTTACCTCTAGAATGGTTAACATAACTCCATAGTATCACAGAAATTATGTGACATGTGACGTCTCACTTGACTGTCTCCCGATATTAAAAATATCAAAAGGGGTCGATGAAAGTATCGAACTCGACGAGTCATGATATATTTTATATTAAATGTTTGTTCAACCGAACCAAGTGTGTATCTCTACGCCAAAATTCAATGATTTGATCAAATAATCAATTACATTTGGTCACCTACAAATACAACTTTGAGTATTCGTATTTTCTGAGGTATAATGGTGGAATGACAAGGTTATTACATCATTATTATCGTAATTTATTTCATTTAAATTACGTTTGTATGTGTCTCATTTTCATAAACGGTGTGTGACAGGCCGGTTACCGGAAGAGCAGATAAAGCTTACCTTTCACAAACATAAGTGCCCTGTTCCTCAAAGCCATCTTAGGCTAAGTTGATCGTAAGTGTTATTAAAAAAAAATTCCTGTGGAGTTGTGCGTTATCATAGGTTTATGACTGTCTTAGAGCAAAGATCGCTTTGGAACCGGTGCCAAATGGCACCGGTTCCAAAGTGATCTCTGCGCTACAACAGTCGTAAGCAAATGTTATATTTTAGCACTTACGATCAACTTAGCCTAAAATGGCTTTGAGGAACGGGGCCCTGATGTTATGTCAACAGATGTCAAACATGCAACTTTCATATCTACATTGTAGGACATGTTATTAGTTTTTAATCTTACTTGCAATACAATTTTGACATTTATTATCTTTAGCATAAAATTTACCTTCCAAAACAAAAGATGATAGTAGTATCCTCAAAACTGGGCTATAGAAATTCTATGGTTTCTTACGTTAACACTTTTTAAAATATTGTTCACAAATAAATTGTTGTTTAAATAAAGAATAAGCATATGCAGACTTTCCATTCTTTAAAGTAGTAATTCAATTTTGTTGAAAGCAATCTTTACTCCCTTGTTGGAGAACAGATAAAAACATACATATTCTTAACTCTTTGCTAAGCCTATTCGTATCTAAGGCCTAAATTAATGTAGCCCAGTTGTTTTTATTACGAGTGTCATCTCACTATTTGAGAGATGATATAACATCTTATATGCTTTAGATGGGTAACGGCAAGGGTTCATGGAAATTAGTTAAGCCAATATTTAACACAAAGTCTCAAGGTTAAAACATACCAAGGAAATTTTCCGCATTCACCCAGTGCAATTGGTAGAGCTGCATAATACAAGTTATCGTTTTCATGAATGTAATTGATCTTGCTCCTGGCCCTAGTACTTTTGATGGCCCCAAAGTTGTATACCTATTCTATAAGAAAATATGATTTAAGATACTAATTCATTTATAAAGAACAAAAAACAACAGAAAAGGGCTAAGAACACCCTCTTGGTGAACTCCAAGTGGACAGTAAAAAATATCAGTATAAACACCATCAGCTGTGACATTGTGATATACATATTTTAACACCTTTTCTATCTTTGTGCCCAGTCCATTTTGTTGAAATAAACACCCTATTTTGTTAATGACCTGATTCAATTGCTTTAGAAATTTAGAAATTTAGAAAATTATAAGGCCTCGTTTCGGAAATCTCATCAAACCAAAACAAATTAGCCCAATCATTTCTATAATATTTCTCCAGTGAACGGAACGGGTAATTTGACATTTTTAATTTATAAGTCACAGCATCAATATGATAACATAATCTTAAGCTACTGGAGTCATACGTTTTCGCAATTGACAATTTCCTATTATTATGGCACATCCAGCAACAACTGTAAATTAACTGGGAGATAACTAACCAGGGTGCTCCAGGGGCAAACAGGCAGCCTCAAGAAAAACAATCCACACACACACACCCTCTTTGTCGGTATCACCGCTAAAAGTTGATGACCCCTCTTATAATCCTACCTCTTCCCGATCTCTTGATAGATTTCGAACAATATTTACAATTTTATTTTTTTCGTCTTGGGATGACTTCATCGATCTCTATTCTTTGAAAACACAGTCGCCATTTGTTTACTCAAGACACACAGTTTACATACACTGCACATACATCAGCCACAACGGATTTCGCCCGCTAAAGTCAAATCCAGTTATTATCAAACCTGCACGCTCACAAGATCTACTTTCCTGTTAGTGACACCACATCCTGATCAACATGCCACTAGGCTTACAAACGATAAGTTGTGTTAAAAGAGCTCCTACACATTAAAACGGGTGGTCTCAGTTTTAACTTATACACATTCAGCACCTTTAAGGTTAAGTTTCACTTCATTTTAATAATTTCATTCTCATAACTAGCTTAGTTTGAAATTACAAGTTTTATTATAAAGAATAAAACAGGGTTAATATCAACGTTATCGATAAATTGATATCTGGTTGTGTTTATTTGACAATCTCGAAAAAAACTTGCATGTCTAGACGAACCTGCTTTATGACTATGCATCGTGATGTTGTCAACGTTATTTCATTTGGGTCATGTTGTCTAACGTGCTATCAGCGTGACCTATTGAACATATTGAACGGGGCGTGTTCTAAATGACATTCTGTTTATTGACTTTTGGACATTTCTTGAATTTAAACATGAAGAAAAGTAACTTTATCGCCACGTTGGTTCGTTTTCACTTAATCTGGGGAATGGTGGATTTTATTGATCGAGCATCGGGTGAGTTTGTGATACGATAGATTTTAGGGTAAAGGCAACCAGTAACAAGATCGCACAAAGCAAGGAATGATTCACAAATTACGAAATACTTGTACAATGTTTTTCTTTGGAAAGTCAACAGTTGACAACAATTTTGTTGTTAGTAATTCTTTTTTGGGATAGGATACAGTTTACAACGATTTGTTATGATTTTTATTCCTTCCGAAAGTCTACAGTAAATATTTGGATTTGGATTTAAGTATTTTCCTTTGGAAAGAACACAGCTTACAACAATATTTACGTTTGTACTTTGTTTTGTTTAGTGAAAGAACAATTAACAACGGTTTCAAAATATATACACTAAACCCACTGGTCCAGTCGGGATCTCACATGTTATTCTGACCTAGTTATAACGACCTCCGCCATAGAATTGATTTTATCATTAACATTATAAAAGGTATAGCGTTTGTATAATTGTAGGATTTTAGCCTTTTGGGCGCTAGAAGGTTAACATTCACATCACACACGTTTTACCCAGTTAGACTGCTGAGTGAACAAAGGCACACTTCGAACAAAGCCACTTGCCTAGGGTGACACCACAAGCTTTTTAACCTGTGTCTCAGTGTGGGGCAGGGCAAATACCCTAGATACTCCCACCCATCCGGTAACAATCCAGACTCGGCGTTGCTGAATTTCGGCTGATTGTGATCAATCGTGCTATGCACTAGACCACGCACCACCACTTTCCTCTATGACTCCACCGGAAAGACTGTGGCCGGAGGAATATCTCATCTGTGTTTGAGTGGTTCAAGCAAAGGATGAGAGTCACCCTATTCTTTATCTGTGGAATAAACAGCAATATTTTAATATTAGACTTAGATAAATATGAATTTTTAGTGTAAAATTATAATTTATACTTATATCAATGTTACAATTTACACCCGCCCAACCGTCACCCAGGACTCTCACCTATTAGGTTAGGTAATGTAGTCATCTTTGTTATGTTTGTCTGTGTGATGCAGAGATTTGGTGACAGGTATTAGGCATGAGCTGCACATGCACAGGTGTGAGACTCCCAAGGCTCACTACAGGTGGGTCCTAATTACATATTTTCATATTTCAGCCGTAATCAGAGATTATACCTCTGTTTCTACCAGAGTAAAAAAGGCAAACAGCAATTTTGTAATATTGGACTAAGCATAAATTATAATTTTTCACTAAAAATTCATTGTAATGAAATAGATTTAAAATACATTTGTAGTTGAAAGTTAATGATTTTAAAATCAAGTTCATTGTTGTCATTTGTGAATATTTTTATATAATTTTCAGCATAAAATCTACATTAATACCATTGTTAATACCAAAATTTAGTTTGTGTATACATCTTAAACCTTGCCTTCGGCTCACGGAAATATGCGGGTCAGGCTAGTAGCCTGATTGGCTATTTCCGCGAGCTGCACAGTAAGGGTTAAGTAATGACCATTATTGAAAAGAAGCAGTACCTAACAAGACTTGTTATGTTATGAGGTGTTGCAGGTAGGATGGACGTGTGGCCTGACAACAGTCCTGACAGTCTGGAGGAGCTGTGTGTGCGGTGCTGCGTCCACCATGTGGAGACCTTCACTGTCCGCCCCCCAAGCTCCACGCGCCCCTCACTCATGCCAGGAGTCTCACTGCCCAAAGCTATCTGTGATAAGCTCTTCAACTCGTACATTGACACAGCAGACGATGCCGAGTCTGTTGATGATGACCTCCTGCATATCTTCAGTGACACTCGGGGCACCCAGCTGAGTCACGTGAACCTGGCCCGCACCAGCGTGACCGACACCGGGCTCCAGATGCTGCAAGGTCAGCCCATGGTGGACCTCGACCTGTCACAGTGTCGCATGCTCACATCTTCTTGTGTCCCTTCCATCAATAGAATGGGCAAAACATTACGCTCTTTGCGCATAGAAAACACACCTGCAATATTCGAAGAATTAATTATCTGTGATTCCTCAAGTGACACTATAGACAACGAAGACAAACTTATTTCATGTCCGCGATTGCGAAAACTCTGCATGAGAGGGTTCCATGATGAGAACAGTGGGCAACAACAGAATTTCTCTTACTTTCTGGAATATATATTGCCATCTTTTCAATCTTTGACACATCTTGATTTGGCCATGTGTACAGTGCCCACAAAGTCCATAGGATATTTCAAGTGTCTGTGTAAACTGGTTTCACTGAATTTTGCTGATGTGGAAATAGAAGATATAGAGGCAACAGTTGAATGCCTTGGCAGTTTGCACCAGTTGCAGTAAGTAAATAATAAGAAAAATAGTTCAAAGTAAAACAAAACAAAGCTGTCATTTATTACTATATTTATCCAGCCTGAATCGTACATTTTTGTCAATTCTGTATACCTTTGGTAGGGAAGGAAGCGGGAGTAAAATCTACTCTTGATTAGGACCTAAATGAAAGATAACTCTAATGTAACTATGTGGATACTCGGGCATGTGCAGTTCCGACCACGAGCCATTCTCATTCTTTCTCAACCGATCCCGAAGGGAGGTTCTTGGAGAAGATTGCTCTAGTTGTCATTTGTCATTTTGGAGCATTTTCTATGCAGGAAAGTATTGCTTTTTGAACATTTAAGATGTTAAAATTAACTGCTGAAACCTGTATTTGTGGAAAATGCTTGTTACGATTATCTTTCTTAGATCCACACTTGATATGTCTAATTGTGTGGAGAATGTTTGTTAGGTCAGTTTTAAATGCAACGAATGTGTTTTTTTAGACACTAACAATTTTAAATGCTTATTTGCAGGCTGTTAAGAAACATATTTCTCAGAAAGTCAGAAAAACAACAAACATTTGGACGTTTCTGAGATAATCAACACAAAGGAATCACTCATTATACATCCTGTCCACATGCAACGCGTGTTGTTGCACCTATTGATGCTGTAAATGAGTTTGTACATGCTCTTCAATCACGATCTGGAGGTTGTTTAACATAATGACGGCGTGGACTTGTGGGTTCGGCACTTCATTCCCAGTTTTACTTCTTGCCATGTTTGCCTTGACGACAGACCAGCTAGTAGCAAGCATGGCTTGGATTGTTGGTGCTGGCTCACAGGGCGCGCTATTGTTACGTCGTCTACTGCGCCTACGCATGGCTAAGCGTACGCTAGCACATCTACGCCCTCTGTGTCCAATCTGCACAAAGTTCATGCGCTTGCATCTACAATGATCCTTCATTAGCACTCATTAGCGTCTATTATGCAGGGTTGTTTTTTTAAATCCACATCCATATCAACTGTGGATGTGAAGGGCTACAGAGGTTTGGTTTGGACCATGCTTTCTCCTCTGATAAGAAATCCTAATTAGAGCGATCTGTGGGGAATGGTTCAAAGGACATGTGGTCCGCCAGGTGAGTCTGTCAGATAACGTAGCAAGAATGTTTGATTCCTCCAGCCCAAGCTATCCTCTGACACATACACCAATCTGATAAGTACCTCTACTTTGGTATTTAGTTCAAGATTTCTTTGATGTCAACTTCTTGTTTGTTCGTAAGTTCACAACGTTTCGGGACATATGCTTGCTCCTTCTTCAGGTGATGTACCTGATGAAGGAGCAAACACATGCCCTGAAACGTTGTGAACTTGCGAACAAACCAGAAGATGACATCCAGGAAATCTTGAACTATGTACCACCACTTCTAAATGTTTCTAAAAGAATTATTTTGGTATTGTCGAGAAGAAATGAGAAACCCAAGATGGAGGACGACATATGGCCTGGACTGCGCATGCGCATGGTTAGATTGAAGTTGTCTTTTGTAGGAGTAGATTTTACTACCACTTCCTTTTCTACAGGATCGGCAAGAATTTATGAATCAGCCTAAGTATAAATTATAACTTTACACACACAAAAATAAAAAAAAAATTTTTCATAACTTATTCAGTTATCCTTCCTGAAGATGCTGTATGGTACATGTTGAACTGTTTTGTGTTTCAGACACCTTGATCTGTCTCAAGGTCAGTCCGACCATGCGCCAGTCATGTACCCCCAGCCCGAGAAGCACCTGCACACGTTGGTGTCCCGTCTGCCTCTGCTGTCCTCCCTCGACCTGTCCGCCACCAACCTGGCTGGCTTCGAGAAGCAGGAGACTCAGTCCTCTTGGCCTAAAAAGCCGGCGGCAGCAGTCGACCCAGGGAAGAGGTAGGAATCACACCATGTTACACAGTGTTCTGGAGTTGTTCACCCTTACAGTGCACAGTGGGGGCTAGTAGATTTAAACCTGTGACCACGTGTGTTGTTGAAAACCTATTCTGTGGTGATATATTTAAAAGCGTTACCTTTCAACAAATCACCACAGGTTAAGTTTTAAAACAAAATAGACAAATGTCGACTTTAAGGGTTAAATTTGACAGTGATACTTTCATCTGTTCTTTTATGCCAAGAACTGATAGATTGTTGCTTATTTGAAGAGTTAATTTGCAGAGTCGACATCAACCATGGAGGTTTGACTTTGACCACAACATTTGGTAATGCTCAGAGCTGTAGTGACATTGAGATCAAAATTTGTAACAGTAAAACATTAAAACCAGCAGTGGTGTGATTTAGCATGTGCTATTTATAGATCGTGTCTTTTCTGTAGACGTTCGCTGTTATCGGATATTTCTTTATTTGGTAATTTTGAAATTGCACAATTATACGTTATTAAGTGCATTAATAATGTGCATTAATTATGTACTGTGCACGCGATACGTGTCCTTTAAATCGATGTATTGTATCGTGGCCCTTGTATCGGGATACGATACTGTATCGCCGTTTCGTTACACCACTATTAGACAGAAGTTTTCATCTGTAAGAGACAACTGTGGGAATGACATCATCCTCTTTTAAGCTACCAACGTTCGTGGCAGAGGCGATATTGACCTGTTAGGGTCATGGTATTAACTATGTTCACCAAACAGTTGACTTCATCTATGGGAGACATGTAATCAACCGTTGAAGATTTACACCAATTGTAACTGAGAGAATTTTGATCTTGTTGTAGACAATGATTGTAGGCGAGAGATGTTATCAACAGCTGAGAGTTATGTATCGATGACAATGCTATACTCCGGCTGACAAGAGATAAAAGGACAAGAAGTCCTCCACTCCTGATGTTGATTTGGTCGTTGACAAGTACTGCAATGACTATATGGTGTCTCTTCAGGCATCGTTTGTTGAGCAACATATAATGTAGAGGGATGATTCTATTTAGTCTCGTTATATAGCATTCTCCCAAATCTGCTTGCCGTTCTTCTTCTCGTACTTCTCAGCCTACTTCATAATTGTTTTTATTACCGTCACATCTGTGGGGTTCTTTCTTCAAGAGTCTATGTTGTGCAGGATAGATGTTTCTGCTCGATGCTATAGACAAGGTTGCTCCCTTACAACTGTCTACTTGACAACTCTATCGTCTTTGACAATAAAGTTCTGTTATCTACTCCCAGACGGAGAAATTCTTTTTGTTGTTACTGCTTTCCTAACTCCTTTTGTTCTACCACTGGGATTATTCTACACCTGACTGGAATAAGAGGTTTTCAACCCCTGAGACCTATCGTCTTGAAAGTGGCTTTTTTTCTTCTTAGTGCCTAAGAAGACCTAGGCTAAGATGAGTTCATCAACAGACCTGTAAGAATAACCAGCTATGTTCTTTGGTTTCATGGCTTCACTTTGTTGTCTGACCAACCAGCAACTATTTGATACACAGTGATATTCTAGATGCCTGCATTCATGCCCTGATTCAACCCTTAGTCAAATTGTCTCTTCGGTTCATCTGCCTGGACCTTGACTTGATATCTCTTCTGCTTTGTACATATTAATCTACAGGGTGGTTTGCTTGTTTAGTTCAAGACGTTAGAGCTGTGCTGTATTCGAAGCTGCAATATTTCTGTCACAACGCACCATGTCACAAGATTTAGGTGGTTGTTGACACAAGCTTCAGCGCTCCACCCCCTTGCTGTTTCAGTCTATTATGGCAGTACATAAGTGACAGGAATCGACAAACCCAGCCATCCTGTTGACCATGCTAATCGTACTGATGACAATACCAGCCATCCTGTTGACCATGCTTATCATACTGATGACAATACCAGCCATCCTGTTGACCATGCTAATCGTACTGATTACAATACCAGCCATCCTGTTGACCATGCTAATCGTACTGATGACAATACCAGCCATCCTGTTGACCATGCTAATCGTACTGATGACAATGACAGCCATCCTGTTGACCATGCTAATCGTACTGATGACAATGACAGCCATCCTGTTGCCCATGCTAATCGTACTGATGACAATACCAGCCATCCTGTTGACTATGCTAATCTTACTGATGACCATGACAGCCATCCTGTTGACCATTCTTATCGTACTGATGACAATACTAGCCATCCTGTTGACCATGCTAATCATACTGATGACAATACCAGCCATCCTGTTGACCATGCTAATCGTACTGATGAGAATGACAGCTGTAAATTAGGCACAAAAGATTGCCTTTTTCTTAGTTCCATTCTTTCTTTGATAACAAGTGGGACAGCTTCTCCTCTTCAGCCCGATGTAAAGGTTTTACTTCTTAGTTCACTTTCAAGCCAATCAACACCTAAACGGTTTGCCCCTTGTTACTTGACTTGCTGCGATCATGACAGAGATCTCTTCACCTTCAGGGGATCATTTTACGAAGGTCTCAAAACTTCAGAAGCTGACCTGTGCTTATATCGACGAAGATCAGAAGTTTCGGCCCCCTGCTTAGGACTTGAACATTGTCTTAGGACACTTATGAAGCAACATATAGGAACCTGTCTATTACATTCCGTTGACACACAAGACTGTCTTGCTCCTTTATGGCAGGCGTATAAGGTTTGACCAGCGAGAGGGTGGTGAGATTTATCTTGGGCTGCATTGGGATTTCCTGGCCGAGAACAAACTACCTTGACAGCTGGACCGGATTTTTCACCTCCTGTCTCTCTTCCATCCTGGGTCCTGCAGACATTGAAGACCTCTCACTGTGTTCGGTCAGGGCCTTATGCACTTACCTTCATCAATCTGAACATTGCAGACACTCATTCAAATGTCTGTTGTCCCCTGTCTCAGGCTAAGCCTACTGAAGTGTCTGGCTGCATTCGATTATCCTTAAAGCCTACAAGGTAAAAGGCCTCCCTCCACCTGCGTCTTCTCATCCACACTTAGGATGTTGGTGTCTTCCTTGGCCCTACATGGCAACTGTCACTCTCTACTATTACACGACATAATGACTGGTATGATATTCTTGAGAGGCTTTTAGAAGTTGAGAAGTTGGTGTTCAAATATATCACAAGACTATCATGGTCGCAACTTCTTTTCACCTGACGAAGGGGCGAGTAACAGCCCAGAAACGTTGTGTACGCAATAATAAAAGAAGAAGTTGACATTCATAATAGTCTTGTCATATATATGACTGAGTATATTTTGGATCTCAAGCATCTTGTGCTTGCTCAGCAACTCACTATTTCCTGCCGCTGATTACATAATTTACCTGGATGTTTTTCCAATAAACTGTTAGTTGGGCATAGCCCACATCCTACATAGGTTCTCACTTTTAATTACTGCTTACATCTCAGCTTTGTTGCCTTTTGCTAGAAAAGGACAAGTTTGGTTGTATAGATGATTATGCGGTGTTACCTTCAGACTTTGACAGATTTGACTGCTTCTTGTAATAATGTAATAAGAGTTTCTCTCGGGGGCACTCACCAGAAGAACTTATTTATTCTAACTCTGACTCATTACTGTGGGTGCAGCCACATGAATTTAAGTTTGTGTGTTATAATGAAGTCATGTCTTCCCACGTCCTGTCTGTCTGATAATCTGGCTTACTGTATGTATTGATAATCTGGCTTACTGTATGTATTGATATGTTTAAAACATGGGATTTTTAAAGTAAAAACATTGTTTTAATATACAAATGGACACATACAGGCACCAACCCGCCCATTCGTCCCCTCATGACATGACTAATCTTTGCGTGCAGTAAACGGTGTTATTGCATGTGGGAGGTAACTTTGACATATCCTCCTTCTTTTTACACTTCCTTCCAGTATCTGTATGTGACTGAAAACTGGCCCACGAAAGGATCATTGGCTTTCTGTATGTATCGATATGTGTATCAACACAAAGTTTTTACTAAAAAAACAACACATTTTTTTTTTTTTAAACTGATAAAACATAAGTTTCCTACCTCAATTTTTGCATTGAGAGTTAGAATGATTGATATTTCTACACCAAGGAGTTTCACAAGGAGGACAGCCACTTTTCTTATGCTAGCTTTATATCTCAACACTTACAGACATTTGACCTTTGACCTTTGACTGTTTTTGTGTGCACTGCAGCCACTACTAGTAAAGTCGGACATGTTAATCCTTTAAGTGCTGAGCCCAATTATTTTCCATTTCATTGTCAAAATTCCACCCAAAATAAGCTGTTAAAAATCTATCCTACATGAGCTCTTTTAAACAAATTACTACAGGACATACAACTATGGCCCTTGTTACGTTTTATTTTATTTTTTTATTTTGTGTGTGGAATCTTCAATAAAGACCGGTTTCCTAAAGAAAAACTGTTACAGATAAGAAAACATAGTTTTGGTCTACAGACATGAAAGCCCCAATGGAGTTCGAAAATAAAAACCGTTAATTTATTACAGAGTTGATATGATGGCATAATATATTCATCCAAGAGATGATACTATATTTCTATTTGTATAACTGATGAAATGGTTGTAAGTACAAATATAGAAAACTATGGCAGAGGATTTTGATGACCATGTCTTCTTGTTTTAGTGGGTTTTTATATATTTTCAATCGTCTGAAATATGCTGATTGTGTATAAATTGATTTGCTTTTGGCCTAAATTGCTTGTATTGTCTTAAAAAGTTAACAATATTTGTGCGATAAATATTCAGAGCTATTTCCTTTCAGCCCATGCTGCATTCCAGGTTTAGAAGGCCGCACCCTGAACTTCCTTGGCTTGTTGGGATGTGCTTATAGTGCTTGCTTTAGGACGAATATTCCAGCCAAGCAGGTAGGAGTATACTTCTGCCCCCACAGAAGTTATATTGAAAATAACCTGCCTGTGTCATTACATTAGCTGATGTTTAACCTATTTGACAGAAATTTTACGTGTGGCCAGCCAAAATATAGACTAAATAAATATTTTACAAGTTTTGAAGAACTGTGATATTTAAACTTTGTGGGTAGTTCTAATAAGTCACATCCATATGTTTGTATGAATTAGCGGGTCAATTACAAGTTGCAGTAAGAGCATGATACTAAAGACAGCAAAATAGTTTTTGCTTTATTGCTTTTTTTATTCTGAAATCTGGACTTTTAACAAAATTAGCTTAATGTATGTTATCCAGACTTAAAATATTGTTTGCTATTTTAACTTTAAATAATTTTGACTTTTTCAAAAAAATCAGCTTACTGTAAATTGTGTTTTGAAAAATGCAAATACAGTCAGGTCTCGTAAATGCAAACGCCGGTAATCTAATTCCTGCACAGTCCGAACAAACTCAAGCTGTAACCAATCTTGGTTACTAAGATCTCCAACGAATTAGCTATATTGTACTTGATTTCGCACCAGTAATCCGATTATTAATTCAGCGTGGCCGCCAAATTGCCTAAAAATAGCTGAATTCATTATCGGTAAACGTCAATGGCAATTAACACATGTAAATGTTGGTGGACTGTATGAGATGTAAGTGTTGGTGGACTGTGTGAGATGTAAGTGTTGGCGGACTGTACGAGATGTAAGTGTTGGTGGACTGTGTGAGATGTAAGTGTTGGTGGACTGTGTGAGATGTTAGTGTTGGTGGACTGTGTGAGATGTAAGTGTTGGTGGACTGTGTGAGATGTAAGTGTTGGTGGACTGTGTGAGATGT
>JAULCD010566150.1:0-14135 GCA_032361085.1 Calliostoma canaliculatum | reverse complement strand
GTGTTGTATACAATCTACACGCTGTCACTGTGTTGTATACAATCTACATGCTGTCACTGTGTTGTATACAATCTACACGCTGTCAATGTGTTGTATACAATCTACACGCTGTCACTGTGTTGTATACAATCTACATGCTGTCACTGTGTTGTATACAATCTACAGGCTGTCAATGTGTTGTATACAATCTACACGCTGTCACTGTGTTGTATACAATCTACACGCTGCCGCTGTGTTGTATACAATCTACACGCTGTCACTGTGTTGTATACAATCTACACGCTGTCACTGTGTTGTATACAATCTACATGCTGTTACTATGCTGTGTATTTTATAAATCCCATAGAGGTAGTTTTTTTAGTCTTCATCAGTTTTCATGTCTCAACCATGACCATCATTAATAGCTGTATGCATGGTGAGTATTGCCAGTAAAGCAATTACTCTATTTCATCTCATCACCGAAAAGTGTTAGCCATTTGTGCATGTTTTAGTGCATTTAGTTTTTATCCATTCATTTATTTCAACAATGATTAAATGTCCAATCTAATCTGTTTTAACAGATTAAGAATTTAATAAACCCACAGATGTTTAAATGTTCTGTTTTCCAACTAACAGTATCCACAATGCGTCATTTTAATAGCACCTCCATTTAATACTTGTCAATATCTACAAAATATTACACACTTACCTACTGCTTACTTCAACATTTATGTACAAAATGTTCACTCAATCAAAAATATCTTTACAAGGTTAAAGCATTCTTTGTACATGACACATATCATATTTTGAATGTATTGAAAAAGAAGATAGGTTAAAATGACACAGTGTACATTCAGTTCAAGCAACGCTATATTTAAACTAATGATTTACCAATATGTTCATTGTGTTACAGAAACCAAAAACACTTTACAAATTTGTTTTATTGCAATGTAATTATACAGATGATAAGTGTGGTACCACTTGCACACAATGTAACAGGACACTAGTTTTAACTTCTCACAATCTTGTGAGCATTTAAAAATAAAGTTCCTATGGTCATTTTGTTGAATTGGGCCTGGTGTACCATAGCCTGTGTGTTAAAGCATATTTTGTATTTAATATGAAAACATAACCAACTGCCAAGTTATTAAAATAATTAAAAAATAAATGAATAAAATGTACTTCACTTTCTCTGCATTTAAAAATCTTGTTTTAAATATATTTGTACATCCTATTGACAAATGTTTTGAAGAAAAAAAATACATTCAAATACTGTATTAAACTCAATCGACAAAAACATGGCGAATGCGAGTATGTATCAGAGTGTAATGGAGCTATCATAGTCTGGATTATTCAGGATGTTCAAGACATTGTAAATTGTTTACTTTTTAACCATTAATAATCGATATATCAAGGCAGCTGACTTTCCAGTTGAATGCGTTTGGTGAGTTAGAGTTTAATGCTGTTTTAAACAGTTTTTCAGTTATATCACCAATCCGGATTACATTCTGTCCTCATTGCATGTGAAAACGTTACACGACAATGACACCAAGCCCAAAGTGGAATTTGAACCCACAACCTCCAAGTTCATGAACCAGAGCGCTAACTGTCACACTATCTGAATACATAAAACACTGAATAGGAGGGTTGCTGAAAAAAATTTGCCTTTACCTCTTTGAAAACTGTGCTTTAATGCCCAGTATGTTATTGTCAATGTGATACCTTAGTAAAACTGGGCTCACTTCCACAAAGCTTTCGTGAATCTGAGATGTTTTAGATGAAAGTTAAGAAGCCTTAAAATAGCCTCGCCAAATATCCTGATATCTTTCCAAAAAGGGAGTATATAACACTGAAACAGACTTTCTGTCAATAAAGTCCCTTAGACCTAAACGAAAATGTAACAGCTACAGGAGCAGGAAGGTATGACTGCAGTTTGTCCACCCAGACAACAATCTCATTAAAACCATTGTTGTGCTTCTCTGCGCTGCTCTACACAACACATTAGGATCTGAGAACATCCAGTTCAGGTTCACAACGAATTGACCCCTGAACAGATCAATCAGCGCACTGCCTACAAAATCATTTGGCATAGCGGCTATGGCTTTGGCTTTTGAATTTTTTAAGCCAATATCATAATGTAAAAATAAGCTTCTATCCGATTGGTTGAAATTGAATGTCGTAGAAAGGTCAATTTGTCGTGCAGTAAAGCAGCACAAAGAAGCAAAAAGGTGGTTTTAATGAGATTGTTATGATAAAAGATCACAATTCTGTATTAGCTTAGGATCACTTACATTGTCCATCTGACAATATCGGGTAACACAACTGACATCAAAGTGAAGCTCTCATTACTTAGATGATTTACAAGATGCACCAATGCCCTATTTGCCAGCATACTAGTTATAGAGGGATAAGGCTAGAAACTCTTGTTTTCATCACAATGTGTCAACAGAATTGAGATCACGGTTTCCAAACTGGTCTTGCGTTACTGTATCTTGTTTCTCCGTGGACCCCAAGCGCTGTGTTGGGGCGTTGAGTAATGCGCTGTTTTATCTTCTTGGTGTTGCCAGTAGTGTCTCTGTTCTTCATTGTCTCTGGCACCCACACATACGGCTGATGATTCTTTAGTTTTTTTTTACCTCCCCACGGAACATCAAAATCACAGTCTTGAAAACCTGACCCAAACAGAGTCTCGTCGATGAACGTCGGGGTATGTTTTAACAGTTTGTATCTCGTGTCAGAGTTCGAGAGGTTCTTCTGTTTCAAACTTGAGAAATTAGACACACAATCTCCCTCTAAGCTCACTGTTGGATTTGGGGCCCAAAGCAATGGCCTCTGTCTCGTTTTTCTTTTAATTTGTTCTTCCGGGGTTAACTTTTTGTACATCCAGGGAGGTTTGAATTTCACTTCCTCTGTCATTTGGCATGGGTTATGAGATCTGAAGAGGGTTTCATCAATGTTAGACTTGTTGGCAAGTGTGTGGTAACCATAGTGTCCACGTTTCCCTGAAGCTGTGTGTGGCCTAAAGTCAGTTACTGATGGTGGTCGTGTGCCAGTCAGAACCAGTCCGGCGTTGGACATCACTGATTAGGGCCCTAAATAGGGGTGGGATGATTCTGAAAATATAACATAATCTTTTCTTGATTACATATAGAGCAATATACAATATATAGTCATTCTTCGTTAATTCCACTTTCGTTAATTCAAAATAAATTGGGGAACCATTTAAAACAGTTCCCTCTTTAACCTGGCGGCCTCGATTCTGGCACAGTGATTTAGCAATGAAATGGACCAACTACACAGTTAATTACATTGTTAATTTGACAAGTTAAGCGCAGCCGGTCCCTGTAATCACCAGAACACAAGCAATCCAACACAGTCATTTGAAAACAACATACTAAATACATGGTTAATTATCTCATTAATCTATAAAAATGTAAATTACAGAAGGTCGCATCCAAACAAGAAGTTTAAACCCAAATGGAGTGTTTCTTTCAATAGTTAATCAAAACTTTGAAGCAGTCTTAATGTAATTTTTTATTTTAGGATCTTAATTTTATGATTTGATATTTGAATAAAAAATACATAATTTTCAATGCATAATAAAGGACTAAAGCATCAGAAAGAAAATTTATCTTTAGAAATTAGTAAGCTGTCAAGTCATACAATAATGATCTGTCATTGCACAACCATGATTTGGCTTGAATACGGTAACCTGACACCCTAGTTACTCCCGACATTTCTTAGGGAACACAGGTGTTGGATTAACAGGGGCTGGCTGTATTCTACAGAATTAAAGCTCTACTTGAATCACATTATTTTCCATCACCACAACTGAAATGCTAAAGCCTCTTTTACAAAAAATATAGGTACATTTCAAATTTGGAAAAGCCTTTCTCCCTTTGTCTCTTTACAATTTAACCAAAAACCATAAATCAAGAAACCAGTGAAAGGGAAACTAATGAACAGGGCCCCGTTCCTCAAAGCGATCTTAGGCAAAGTTGATCGTAAGTGTTTTTAAAACAATGTCCTGTGGGGTTGTTTCTTGTCATAGGCTTACGACTGTCGAAGGACGGAGATCGATATGGAACCGGTGTGGAATGGCACCGGTTCCAAAGCGATCTCTGCACTCTGACAGTCGTAAGCCAATGTTATAATTTAGCACTTACAATCAACTTAGCCTAAAATCGGTTTGAGCTGTAGTATTGGAAACATACGTTTCTACTTTCAAGGAAACATGGCACAGAAACATAGGCATTCTCTTTACCAGCAAGAGAACCGACTGCCACGTCCTGTTGCAAAATGTGTACTACAACAACCTTGCCAGCAACATTGCAGAAGTGGACTACCTTCCAGCGAGCCGAGCCGAGCCGAGCCGAGCCGAATAGACGACCTATGTACCCAGTTCCAGTCGATCTCTGATGTATTTGTCGAGGATCTTTACCTGTGGCTGCTCCTTTCCGACATTAGCGAGCACCATCCACTGCAACATGGTTCTACTCTCGAAGCAGATATATTGGGGGCATACAGGCACCAAACAATTTTGCAGACTCTACAAGGCGTACAAAGATCAAGGTATCACGACTATCGAGAGCACATACATGTCTCTCTGGGTATCGGCCTTTAGTTTTATCGGTGTCTCCATCTACGCCATCATTCTAGACCTAGATAATGAAGGCGTCCACACAACACTGCGCACATACTGCAACTCGAGGGCGGACAATTCTTGCATGCCACAAAACACCATTTGCCAGACATCCACCAGGCGAGCCAGAACCTACACTCAAAGGAAGAGCACTAGCAGATACCAAATTCTTGATATGGAGATGGAATAGCAAGGTGTGGAACGGCAACCGCAACCTGGTATCTTTACCAATAGAGAGGGTCCCTACTAGGGGTGTAACGATTCATCAATAATATCGATATCGCCATCGCCTGCCATATGATATGATGCATCGATGAAAATTTTATTTAGGCAATATATGACGATAGTTTTATTGTGAATATAGACAATACAATGATGTATCGCCACCAACGGCAATATATCCTGATACCGCTTAGTGAACTTCAACAAGACATATGAGTTTTAAAGGTCATAATTGAATGCTGGGAAAGTTAGCAAAAGGTACATTCCCATGTCGGGAAAGTCCGTACTATGGAGAAAAAAAAAATTCAAAATAGGACAAATATGTCCAAAAGACAAATTAAAATTCTATAGCAGAAAGGTTTTTTTTTCAGACAAGTATCGCGATACATATCATTTCGGCACCCATGTCTTGTGATATATATCGTTTCGCACTTCATTGGACAATACTTTTGTGATATATTGTATCGCCATGAAATCTAAGTATCGGGATATATTGTCTCGCAGCATTATCTACGATATACAGCTCTAGTCCCTACCACCTGCGAAGTGTGTTTGATTTCCACTTGCGATCGAATCGCCAAAGTAGCAGAAGAAAGACTTATTCTCTCGGAAAATAACTGGCGAGACCACGTTGCACAGCGAAAAGAAGTAGCAATGAAGCACCGCAGGCTCGATCGAGAGAAAATTGAGGCAACATAAATAGAGGCCCGCGAAAAGCTACAAGAATGGAGGCATGAAGGAGTGTATTTGCCAAAAAAACTAGCCACCTACCGCAAAAGAACTACCAGCAGCCAGCCATGACTTTCGAACAACAAAGCGGAGCCCCAAACTCCTAGACCTGTGGACCGACCAGAGCAAGCCAATGTTTGTGCGGGTGCTTGGCTTCCAGAACATGCCTAAGTCTGCCTCCCGTAGCTTATTCTACGATCCTCGCCAACAACTAGATGGTAGCACACACCCTGTATGTGAAGAAACCGGATGCTTCCTGTGTTGGGGGGCTTCTAGTATGCTCAATGTGTTTTGCCACACACGCACTACCAAAGCGTATTGTGCGATTCCCGATCCGGTTGCTTGCCGTTCTAGATCTGCAACGAGCAATGCGCGCCGCTATCTTTCTTACTCGAAGGATTTGATGCACATTTCAGTTTACAAGGTTGTAGATGGGCCAAGATATCAAAGGTATAGGTATCCATAGACATAGACAGTGAAATCGAAGCACTGCTAGATGCCAAGGAGAGGCCAACGAGGCTATTCAAGCAGCAAACCATGAGTATTACAACACCACAAACACTTTGGAAAAAGATGACGCACGTCACACAGATGCTAGTCCACCTGGAGCCAAAGAATAAGGAATGCAAGAAACTGGAAATGCTTCCGACCAACAGGGAATTCTGTATCGAGGCCTATAGTAGCTTCGTCTACCGAGCTGTTCACCACTATGCATTTCAGATACAAAAAATGCTCTACGCTTTTAAAACATTTCCTGAGGCACTGATCAAAGCAAATCACAAGTTCCTCGAAAAACCAACATGCATGTGAGCAAGACCCCAAAAAAGCACTTCGAGTTTAACTGGAGGCCGCCAAATAGCATTTTGGAGAAATCTTGCGTCACATACGCATATAATTTGACAAGGGACACAAAAATATTAACAATCGCATCCGAAGGGACGCAACAAAATCAGTGTTCTTGCTGGCGATTGTCATGACTCAGAGATAGTTTTGGAACCGATGCCATATGGCACCAGTTCCAAATCGATCTCTGCGCTACGACAGTAGTAAACCTATGATAAGAAACAACTCCACAAGACATTGTTTAAAAAATCACCTTCGATCAACTTAGCTTCGATCACTTTGAGGAACTGAGGAACGGGGCCTGTAAATATTTCAAAGAAGCTGTGTTAGAGTGGGACCCTCAAGTTATAGACTTGGACCCCTACAACTCTTATTTGGGAGTCGTAGGGACTCCTAAATTTCTACATCGAGGTAAATCCCTGTTTCTCTGGAGTTTATATTTTTATTCAATAAAAGACGTGAAACGATACATTGATGACACTGTAAAGTCACCCCTGTCCATACAATATGAATATTGTGAACTATATACTATTTAGTCAGGTGTCAGCCCCAATATTCTATCGAAGAAGAAAGATTTGATGAAATTATGGCTAACCTACAGCTCTACAATGTAGATCAACTCAACATGTCGGCAAATCACGCAATATTGGTTTATTACCTATGCTTTATTTATTACTGAGCCTATAAAAATATACGTTTCGGGTTATGTGTCCTTATTGATGACATATATTGGAGGTGGTCATTTTTTAAATGTGTACTTTAATTAAATATGCATGGTTCAGGTTAATATCATTACTTACCTCACAAATGTCCGAACTTGTCCTCGTTCTCTGCAGAAGCAAGGTCAAGTTGCCATCTGCTTTGTTTACTTGTTGTGTCATTAGCAACAGACGCATTGGTTGGGGGGAAATAATTATGTTAACAGTTTGGTGAAAATGGAGAAAAAAAGATTGTTTAGTAAAGCAAGCAATATCTTTCAAATTCTAACTTGACACGTTTAATAAAGATAAAAGTAGTTTGAAAGGTCTTCGCCAACACATAATGTGTGATTGGGATCGGTGGACAATGTTCGTAATGACATGGTTACTTTTGCGCATGCGCTATTAAATGGAAAACATAGCTTAACAAACATCGTCAAATTCCGTTTGGTTCCGTATGGCGTAAGATATCATTTTATTTAACTGTATTATTTTACTTTCTGTATTTGTTTTTAAAAAATAACTGACATGAACAAAAAGCATGAGAGAGAAAAACTCAGTTATTTATTATTTACCCATAATGCTTAATAAGGTGCGTGCTATTCAAGATGGCGTTCACTCTTGAATTTTCTCATTTTAAGAAGAAATAAAATACAAAATATTCATCATGAAAGGTCATGTTAGCGGGTAGGCATAATACTATTTTGATTTTTGAAATATATGCACATACTTTGCAAAGGAAATAATTGGTCAACGAAAGCGCGGTAAATAGAAGTAGGTCGTTTCCGGGCACATGGTTTGCTTTTGTTGTCGCCATTCTCGCGAGAAACAACAGTAACTTAGACGCATATCCTACGTTTTAAGATGATTAAAAACAAACCACCGTTACTTGTCATTATGAACAACGTAAACAGTAAAGTTTCAAGATGGGGATTACGGCACAACATGAGAGCTGGTACTCGGTATGTTCTTATTTAATGAAATGTCGTTAGCCGGTGTGAACTTGGATTCATGTATAACCCTATCTTTATTCCTGTGAAATATTGGGAAGAAGTTGTTGGTATTTGCTTTAGTGTACGTAAATGGTAAACCTCTATGGGGTAAGTGTAATATACTGTAAATAATTCATAGTAAAACTGTTACGATCTGTAAAAGTATGCATATTCCAATTCTTTAGAATCGCTGATGAAGATGGTTATCAGCAAAAGTACAACTTAGTCTAGTATGTTTTAACATTCTCGCGCTATCCCTAATCTCGCGGTACAGCCTTATTATCCCCCAAATAAAATGTCATGCTTTAAAATGTTGTTAATCAAGGTAAGAATTTATTGAGAAGTTGAAAAATACTGTTTGTTAAAACCCTTGATCATTTTAATTTTAGATTGTTTGACGACACCTTGAAGAAAATGTATCGATGAACACGAAAAATTTGTATTCAGGGGATAAGCAATTTTTAGCGAGTTATTTAAATATATACAACATCAAAGGTTTTCTTCTTTATGTTCATTAATCAATGTAAAACTTCTTAAAGTAACAGTAGCAATTTTAATTCTTTTCCAAAAATCGTGTGCTTCCCTGTTTATTGTTGAACTCTTATTGATAACGCGACGCTAGGAAACTTCCAAAATTCTAAACGCTTAATTATGTCAATGCTTGCAAATTGTTAACAATATTGTAATTAATTGAAAATATATATTTTTTTATAAATTAAATAGTTTTTTTTAAGTACCTCGAGAATACGGTCCACCAGTATAAACAAATTGGCATTTTATATGTAAATCAACACACAACACATTTTTTGACGTGTGTAGAAATCACTGTATTTGTTTATATTTTAATGATGGTTTTAAATAATGTCTAACCTAACATTAGGGAATTAACCTATTGAACCAAACATTTAAAACAAGAGATAGATAACTGATCCGGCTAAAACAGAGATGCCCAAAATTTCGTCCCACATTGTTTTGCCCCACCTTTTTGCCCCCAAAACAAATGGAAATTAAAATAAAGATTTTGATCACATAGTATAAGACTTTTCTTTTATAACAAACATATAAAAAGTAAAGATAGTTTTCATATAATAAACTGTTGTTACTTACCTTTTTCGCCTCTTTTGATCACCACATCGCAGATTGATTTAGAATTCAACGAGTGTCGCATGACCGGTGTCTTAGAAAACTAGTCATCTCATTTAATGTTCTGTCCTATTGTCGATTACACTGTCTGGTCAGTGGCTGTAGTGGCAAGTGCAAATGACAATAGCATGCATTTAGTTACTACAAAAGTATATCGTGTCTCATTTTGTATTATATGGGGGCGAAAAGGTTGTAGGGCGAAACGTCTGGCACCCCTAAAACAGCAACATTCGGTGACACTCGATTGGCCAGAAAGATACGAAATATAGGGCAAAACAGTTGACACATAATTTAGATGTCATACTAATATGTTTAATTGCATGTGTTTTTTTTATCATGTAGGACTAGAAAGTCCGGGTTACTCTGTTCACTAATAAAAACATGGCTTATAGCTGTTATTTCCTGATTGCACGTCTTTTTGATAAATCTTAGCAATTCAAAATACACACAGACGTAGATAGATTATGTTTTTATTTGTGAGCGGAATTACCTGCATGAGCAGAATAGCTTGGACCTCCTACATATCATATGTGAAAAAAGCAGATGCAAACATGTCGCTGTTTTGTTGCATAATTGTTGAACTATCAAGTTTTTCCACCATTCCCTCTGATTTTGTACTGTCGTTATAATTAGAACTGTGTATCGTGGATAATGCTATGAGACAATATATACCCATACTTACATTTCATAATGATATAATATATCACAAAAGTATTGTCCAATGAGGTGCAAGAGATTATATAATCATGATACATGGGCGTCAAGACGATGCATCACAATATTTAAAACAAGTTTCTTATATATAGAATTAAATTTTTGTTTTTGACATAACTGTTCCATTTTCTAATTTTTCACGTTAACACTAATAATATCTTGTTGAAGATCACTACGTGGTTTCGGGATGTATTGTCATTTGCGTGAGACACCGTCAATGTTCACGATAAAAGTATTGTGATAAATTGTCAATTATTTGCTAAAACCCACTCAGAGTTCTTTAATGGTTAAAATTTGATAACAGGGGGGAAAAAAATAGATAAAAAAAAATTCCCGACCGACCTACCCTAAATTTTAAAGACAAGAAATCGGAACCACAATTTTTATTTTTTTTGGCCTAAGGGTAAATGCAAGTTTAGGTGATACTTAAAAACTGCATTTACTGTTGTATTTGTTTGTGGGGGTGTGGTTGTAAACACTTCAACAATGCAATAAGTAATCTAATATTACAAATGTTAAACCAACAGCATAAGTGAGATACAAAAACATTGTAATTACTAGTAGTATGCATGACCAAGACCTTGCAGTTCAGATAAATTACTTATAATTGCTCATAAAACCCAAGGTTGAATGAGAGCCTAATATTTCACCAATTATATATATGTAAAATAAGTTGAATTTTATTGAAACTGAATAGATTTTTATGAGATTCCAATGATTTCTGCAGCACAATGTGTGCATGCACGAGTGTCATGGCATGCCCAATTTAGGTTTGTCTGGAATTCAGCAGAAACTGAAATAAACTAAAATACTATTTCTTAATTTAATTGTCAATTGAATGGAACTTGACATGTTCATGAACCTATCCAAGGTGGAATAGATTGATTTGTGTGGATTTTTTGGGGTTTTTTATAAAAAAATGTTTAGAAAACCCAAAGTAAACGTAAATAGTTTGAAATATCTTCTCTTTTTTTTTACATTTACATATAGCTGTATGGAACATTTGTTCCATTGATTTTTTTTTTTGTGGGACTTGCACCCTCGCCCACAAGAAAACACCATAATGTTGCCTATTTTGCAGGAAATATCATCTTTACAATGGATCTGTGTGAAAATGGTGAGCAGATAAAGGCAATATTAATAGATATTTGGAGTCCGTCTGTCCGTCCATCACTCATAGTCCTGCCAATCCATACTGCACTGGCTCTTAAGGGTAAGGGCTTGAAAGCCTTGCATCAATCTGACTTGCACTGATGTGAAAGGATTTGAATCTACATGGAAAAACTGAGAACCTGTGTTCTCCAGTCAATGTTTGTGGAAGCAAAGGGTTATCAAAAGGTGCTTTCTACCCCATGGTTGATGTTCAATGACATTGTCATTCATTTATGGTGGTCCAGATTTCCGGAGCAAATAAAGTGGGATTCGATCATTTTGATTTCTTCGACACTTCACTTTGGGAGGATTTTTTTTTTAATGCTAATTGAAACAAGCACAACATGTTTTCTTCTCTCTTTTTTTTTTATTACAAATTTTTTAATTTTGCTTTGAACTCAAACTGGTGTCAAACCCAGTTTAAAAAAATACATTTAAGAACTTGATGCCACATAGAAAACTTTCTTATTAGATCTGTTGAATCTTTTATTTGGCGCACAAGCTGAGCAGTAGCGATGATTTTGTGTGAGCTGGGAACCCTATAGGCAATTTTGCATGGGTTTAGCACCAAAGCATCCTTAATAATCCAGGCTATAATATCTTTATTACATTACAATTCATACACTGGACACATTCACCCTGTATTTGTCACATAATTTAGTTTCGCACCACTAAAATCAGCTGTCCAATCAAATGTTTTGTCTTTGTTTCAAATATTTGTTAAAGGCACATTGAAAGTGTATTGATGTCAAACTCATTTAAAAGAATGAATGTGATTGGGCACAATATTTTCTGTGCTAAGCATTTGATTGGATGATAGTAAGGATGATGCATCTTCCCAATCGACAAAAAAACAGCAAATGTGTCCAAGGTATGGATTGTAAGGTAATAGAAATATCATAGACTGGATTGTCCAAAATGGAAATAAAGGTAAGACGGTAAAACTAGAGTCTGTAGGTGGGAGTAACTGTCTTGAACTGTTGATGCACTGGTTAAATCATTAGCATTATAATGACACTGTTGTCATGCATGATGTTAATAGACTCATTGAGAAAACCAGCTGTGATGTTAAAATGTAATAGCTAACAAAGTCGTCAAATGTGTATTGGGTCAGAAGTTGTCAAGAGATTTTAAATATATATTAACATAAATATTTTGTCATATTCCAACAATTTTTTTTTAACCATATTTTAAAAGTAATTGTACTGTACATACATGATGCATTATAACTAGAGGCAGTACTAAATCTGAATGCATGACAGGAGTAACAGTCTGTTTTGAAAACATTGTAAAATCACAAAACCTAACACTTAAAGTGCTGACTTCAACATTTGTCAATATTATTTTCCAAACTGCAACCTAAATAGGCTGTCGAAAACCTTTCTATAATAATTTGTGTAAAAGAGCTAGAGTTAGAATCGTCCCAGTTCAGCACTTTAAGGTTAATTTCACATATTTATTTTAATGTCCTCAGTAATTGAGAAGTTTAACTAATGAAAGCAGAAAAATGAGCCTGGTAGACATGCAGAATAGTTTTCAAATCTTTTGATCAAAAAGTACTTTGGTACATTTCACAAGTATCACCTTGTCATTGAACATTTGCCTAATTTGCTGTCAAATATAAATTCCACTGTTTCTGTTGATAGGTATATTACAATTCACCAAATAATACATGACACAAATATAAAGACTAAACTATGTTGGGGTTTTTTTTTAATGCATAGGATTAATGCAAGTTGTTTGGAAAATGTCTATTAAATTATACATACACCACCACTATAGTGTAAATTGAACTTAATGTACACTTGTTTAAATATATCTATACGACAATTGCCCTTAGAAACAATAATCAAAAATAAGATTTAATCCAATAAAGATTGTGTGTGCGAGAGTGCGTGAGTATGATGTACTCTTTTTCTAAAAATATAAATATGTACATACCAGTATTTTATATATTGTCAAAATGTCATAATTGTACCACAATGTCCTCATTTATTTAAATGATGATATTGTGGAACAATTACAAAATGTTGACAATGAAAAACATCAGTATGTTTAATAGGGGTGTCACGATACATTTACCTCACGCTACAATTCGTATAAGATATCTACCTCACGATACGATACATATCACGATTCAGTTTTTCCACATTTTTGTCAGAAAAGAGATAACATTAAGCAAACAATTTAACTTTAAATCTTTTATAATATATATATATGGGTAGAACATAAACTTTGGCACTTTTTTCACAACCAAATTGAAGGTATGTCAAGTTTTGCAAGTCATCAAAATATAAGCCTCAAAAAGGCTCCCACTGTGATAAATGTTTGTTCAAGCCGCATTATTATGTCCATTGTTCATCATCCTTTTAGCACAAACTCAGTGATACACTGCTCATTTTAACATTAATATTGATGTAGAAATTGATTTGAATCGAAACAGATTAGGAATAGAATCGAAACAGAACATATTTATGAATCGATACACTAACTACTGTATCATGTATTGCATTGTCAGAGAAATTATCGCGATGCATCGGCACATCGTGACACCCCTAATGTTTACACTTTTGTTTTTTGTAAGCATGTGCTTGTGTGTGTCTTTTTTTGGAAAACATGAATCCAAACTCAGAATTATATTCAAGTAAGTATTATAATGCTCTTGTTGGGTGACTTTGCTGAAATGCTGTTGCTGAATAACTAATCTTCTATTTGCTTGTTTCAGATGCCCTTGGGCACCAAGAAATATTGTGAAGTTTGTGCGCAGTCTGGTCGTCAAAGTCGACTCAAGCTTTACCAGATCAACTTTAACGAAGCTATCCAACTCTGTGAAAACAAATATGTAAGTTCAGTTCTTGGATTCATTGTTATCTTGTGTAGTTGTTATAAAAAAATCATTAAACACTTTTATTTTTGTAACCTATGAGTGTCCTGAAAAATTGACTTGTGTTGTTAAGGCCCCCCCCCCCAAATACGTTGTGGTTCCGATTTTCCAACCGTGCCTCCATTATGGGTGCCGAC
>JAULCD010566039.1:0-14137 GCA_032361085.1 Calliostoma canaliculatum | reverse complement strand
CCCGAGTGTCTTCTGATATCAAATATATCAACATGAGTTGATAAATGTTTAAAACTCCGAGGCTTGCCGAGGAGTTTTAAACTTTTATCAACGCGTCTTGATATATTTGATATCAGGAGACACGAGGGTGAGATTCTATTTATTATTCAAAATCAATCTGACGACATTAATCAATCATTTTGTAAACGTTAAATGACATTTTAGTGCTGTCGTGAGCTAGAACAATACGGCTGCATACTCATTGTGACGTCACAATGATTGGTAATGGGTATGATGTCATACCGGAAATATCGCGACAATGCAATTACATCATTTGTGGCGATATTTCCTAGGAGATATTGTTTGATTTAACACAAGCGATATCTCATGTGGGAGTCACCTTTTAATGATAGATATTTCTTACTTGTAGATAAAGAGTTGAGTGGTTGTGGCGAGGGGCCTCACATAAAGGTACAATGGGTGGGATAGTGCAGTGGTTAACGTGCTGGACTGCGCACCAGGAGGTTCTGGGTTCGAATCCAATTTAGTGGGCTCGATGTCATTCTCTGCGTTGAAAAATGTCTCTATTCAGTGAGGACAATGTAAAATGCTTAAACATTAGGGGTGCGTGGTATTATCGGTATACCGGTAAACCGCAATACGAACTGAAACAGGTACGTATCGTGATACGTTTGCGATGTACCGTCTTGTATTTTCATTTTTTATAAATTGAAAATCAAATATTAACCGATACAATACCAATTTAATTTGAATTGGACTTAAAACTGTAACTAACTTGTGCTGTTGAAAACCTATCCTCTGATAACTTGTTTAAAAGAGCTCCTGTCGGAGCTCTTTTAAACAAACTATCACAGGATACGTCTTTAACATTTATAACGTGAATTATAATTTGGCCAATGAAAGGGACAAATATTGAGCTTGGTACTTTTAAGATTAAACACAGAAACGTTCTGGAAGGATAAACAACTAGACTTTGTGAACCAGGATGTGTGACCAAGATTACTTTTTATAATGCTACAAAACGACCTCTTGACTTCGTAAATCTTATAAATTGTCCTGTTATCTTGAGGTCAGCACTAACAAATCATTGACTATAAAACAGTAGATTAATGACTTATTGCAAACATTAAATTAAAATACGTCGCCATTGAGTCGATTTCGACCTTTGATATTGATTTGTATGTATTTTGTCTATGGGTGTTAATACCAACAAATAATCAATAGATTCAACAACAACAATCCACATAATTTTGTAAATGAAACTGCTAAGTTGATACACCTGTAGCTAAATATGCAAACATGTTCACAAATTTATCCCTGCATTATAGCTGACGGGTTTATCATGTTGATTTACAAGCATATATTTGTTTATTTTTGTTTTATGTTTTGTTCGTATTTACACCTCAAACTTAAAATACAGAACATTCTGGAAGTATTTGAAACTTGATATATCGTAATAGACCAATTTTACTATCTAATATGCTTGACATCGCATTGATCAAGAACAATGTATTACTAAAATATCACCTGTCACTTTGATATACAACATACGTCAGTTAATTGGAGTCCAACAATGCCTTACCATAGGGTAACATGACTTGAAAAAGGCGCTGAATAAACAGAGGCGACAAGAAGTCAACAAAGAACCAGAACAATGGTGAAGAATGGAAAACAACAGGTTTATATTGACAGGGCAGTTTGTGGCCGCCATGAAACAATAGTGGCCGGATAAAGTACGATAAATTTACGACATCAGCTGGCGGGTTCACATGCGGACGTCCTTTAGAAGAATGGAGAGTTTTTGTAATGTCACTGACACTATTGATTGATACAGGAACAGGCGTGAGACATAAACGGGAGTTAACGTGTCAGACATCGTACTCTCTACACTGGTTAAAGTAGTTTTTGTATACTGAACTGTGTTTACGAGCAGCGTGTGTGAACAGAATCCATTGTAGGCAAAGTTGAAACAATTCTACAGAATAAAGGTACATTTGTTGGGACAAACATCATGTTACAAAATGGCACAAAAATGAATGAATAAATGAATGTGTAAATATAATAATAATGATAATAACAACAACTACTACTATGATTAAACTAATAAATAATGCAATAAATTAATAAATACAATACAGTAACTAATAAATATGTACAAGACAAGTTATCAAAACAAAATTACGTGTAACTCGATCAAATCAAATAAAATTGTTTATTCTCAAAAGTCACTTTTGGTGAGTACAAGAATTAACATATAAAATGTTAAGAAAAGTTAAAATTTAGGAATTTAAAAACAAAATGTCCTATTTCAGAAACCTATGTACATTTCGAAATTTATTTACTAATATATATTAAGAATACTGAACTGTCAAACTTAAATTAGAAAAAAATGTTTTTGAAACTATATTTAAGTACCTCTCGAAGCTGACAAAACCATAGTTTAGCTATTAACGTAAATATTTCATAACTGTTACTACATATGTATTTACCTGCAAAAAGCTACAAGTGGGTGTCATTGATTTTCTATAATTGTTGTTACAACTTACTAGAATTAGAAAGCATTTACATTACAAGTAGTGTTTCTTGTTCATTACTCGTATGCCACATTATGTTTTTAATTATACCGTTGAAATACCAAATCCTATTTTGCCTTTCTTTAGAATTTATGTCTGTCTTAATTTTTAATTTCTGACAACCAGCAATTTTGTTTTGTGTCCAATAATCCTATTTTCAGCAATTATTAGTTTTATCTGAGTGTCATGCCCTTTTTAGGACTCAATTTTTGGATTTTGTGACACATTTCGAATACTTTTGACAAAATGCGTGTTATATATGTTTTTGTGTGATTTCAGTCGCAAATACAAATCACTATTTTCAAACGAACACTCTAAAAACACTGAATAAAAAAGTCAAGTAATAGCATTTCAGAAATGATAAAATGACTTTGCCTTTGATCTGTCAACACAGCTTTTCGGCTTACAACTTGATGAAAGAGCAAGTTCATTCTCCAAAACGTTGTGTTCACACATCACATGAGTGGATATCCAACAATTCTCTGAACTATTCTTCTCACTTTATAAAATGTCATTCACAAAAATAATACCATTTTTGTTCAATCAGATACCCTTGTGACAGAACATACTGGCCTGTTTTACAGAAACTAAACAGATTCATTTTCCATTAAGTACAGAACACCAACAGTGTGTAACAGGAGTTAGTTTACAAGAAATTACATTTTGCCCTAAGGAATCAGGAGAGTATGTGATTCAGCACTATAGGAAATGAACCCACGATACCATGATGCTGTGATCTTTAAAGTGTTTCACTGTGGTTTAATTTACGGTATGTGTTGAGAAGGGATTTGTATGGTGGAATTATTTGAAGGGAATTAGAAGTTTGTGTCGTTATAACATGGAATATTATGGATTGCAATTTCATTAATTGTAAAGCACGACGTTTCTGCGCTAGTCCTTGCCCCTTTGTAGGGTTAACGGCAGAAGGAAATCCTACACTCCAATGTGGTTATATGATGCAGTAAAACCTGCGAGTTTCGGCTGGTAACCACGAACCAAAAATGTTTCACGAGCATTTTACTCGGTTATGACTTTCTTTTACATAATCGATTCACATAATCATGCCATGCCCGGTAAAAATTACACAACACTATTATGATACACGAACAGATTCTTTTAGAACAACTAATAATATAAGTAACTTTTATACAAAAACAGATGTTGACAAATTGTGAAGTTTTTAATTTGACTCGGTATATGTGATGTTTGCATGTTCTAATCGCTAATCGTCGTTTCTAGACATGTATTCTAAATGTTTGCTGTTAGCTAAATGAAAGTTTGTCCTTAAAAGGTCAACGTTAAGAGATTAAAAACTAACGTAGAAATGTGGATTAAAGCATCTAAGTTGATGAGTAGCGACGTTTCGATCTAGATTCCTACACCGTTATCAAGCAAGTGGTGTATGATTATTGCTTTGGTTCATTAAAGCAGGCATTTAAAAACAAATCTGCAAACTCTAACATAAATTTGCACATTGGTTTTTAGATTTCTACCTCAATGAACCGAACAAATTATACAGTCAATCCTTATAATTTAATTTAATAACGAACGTAGTAATTTTGAAAGAATAAACGCACATCAGTGTAAGAAAGATCAACACTATCAGCGTATAAATATGTCAATTCCCTCAATCAAACTTAGGCTAACCAGACGTCCTATCATTTCGAGTACTTTGCAGAACATAGACCAATGTGTGACAAAGTCACCGAAGTGCAAAGACGTCATAAACCAAGTAACTGGGTCCACTGGGTTCACATTACAAAGTCAAACTGGTGGTAAAGTGTGCACTTTCCATGAAACAAAACTTTTTTGTGAAGGGGACAGTTTACAAACATATTCAAATTGTAAGCTATGGCTGAACCTATTGTCCCAGTGTGTTGTATAGGCTATTGTGACTACATTCTCATAATCTACATAGACGTTTGTAAAACGCGGGCCAGGACAGTGTATCCACCATAAGTTGAGATATAAACACTAGATGTGATAGGCAATTCATAGGATGAACTGTATGATTAACCTTTTAGAAATTCGTGGACGTATTTAGCACAAACCCTTTTGTGGAAGACAAGTTAATTATAGCGTCTTTTTATGAAACGTTTTGGTAAAGCCTTTTCTCCCGTTGTCAAGCAAGAATGCTTAACAAACGGTATAATGAGCTACACAACAACGTTGTAATATAACGCTATCCTTTTGTCCATAATAAAAGTATTGGATAGTGTTTCACAAATGTATAGGTTGTGTTTAGGTAACACAAACGCACCTTATGCATTTGACTGTTTGGTTACTTCTAATCAATGGTGTGGTAATATCATTGTTTAAAACTTGTCCACGGACAAGTAAACATACAAAATATACTTGTCCGCAGCTAAACTCTACTTGTCCACTTGAGTTATATATAGTAAGCCATTACAGTGCTTAACTGGGGTGAGTATAACTAAACACTGTTACCACTTTGTGCTGTTGAAAACCTTGTCTGTAATAATTTGTGTAAAAGAGCCACTATAGGCGCTCTTTTACACAAATTATTACAAGAAAGATTTTCAACACCCTATTTAGGTTGGAGTTTGAACATTAAAACTGACAAATGTTGGGTTTAGTACTTTAAAAGTTAAGTATTCTCTACTTGTCTGAAGATGACCAGCGCGTAAAAATGAACTTCGTTTTCAAAATTTCCCGAGTCGGACTAGTCGGGCATGGTAATTCCACACCCCTTCTTCTAATGCACACTATATTGGCGTTAAGCATACTTCATTTAAATAATTTCAAAATTCTATTTGTTTAAAGCATTGATTAAGTCAGCATAGTCTAAAGTTAATATTTCAAAAATTCCGTTCAATTCATTGGACAGAAATTAATCTTTGAATGTCATCGACCTCATAACAAAAAGACTATCAATGCCTTTATGTGGCAGAGTTTTTGGTTTCGTTTTATACTTGATTTGATTCGGTAAACAGTTGTTATTTTTTATTTATCTTTCCTCAGGTTTGAACAAGTAATTTCCCTTCCAGACCCTTTACAAAAAGAGCGTTCTTATGTTCTGATAATGGAAAAGCGTTTGCCGATAACTGCCATGCTTTTGTTCACTTAGCAAATAGAGAACTGTCATTATCAGAGCAGGAGGAACGGTTTAAGCAAGGCTGGCTATCGTTTCACAAAGCCATCGTAAATTTACAACGTTCCAAACCAATTAGGTGAATAAGCTAGTTTACAAAAGCCACTAAATTGTGGTAAACTGTGCATTTTTCAAAAAAAGATTTTCAATTTTAGAATATGTTGTGCAATTTTATGAAATTTATATCTTTGTGTTCAAGATAACAAGCCTTCAAGTAATAATAAATTAAAGCAAGCCCTGACTAATGTCTAACGCAAGGTTAATCAATAAAATACAAAAATATGTTTTATTTGCATTGTTTCTACTTTAGTCACACCCAACAATCACCGAAAATTTGATGGCAGTTGAGGTTCGTCAAAGAAAAGGCGAGTTTCTGAAATGCAATGACAAGATTGCCTAATGTAGGACCAGGTGCGGGACAAAAACAGGATTAACGAATTAAGAGCAGTCAATCAGTGTACCCTACACACTGGTGAAGGTAGACACTGTCTTCTTCTTTTTGGGATAATTTTTACCTCTGCTTCACGACAAGGTAGTTCGCTGGCGGTCTGTTACTGTTGTGTGGCTTATTTTGGAAGTAGAATTGTTTTCCCAAGCAACACGTGTTGGCTAAAGTACATCTGATTGACACTGAAATATTGTTTAACTCTTTGAGTGACAAGCTGAACAATTTGTCAATTTCAATGTCCAAATTCCAGCCTTAATACGCAGTTGAAAAAACTATCCTGTAATAACTTGTTTAAAAGAGCTCCTGTAGGAGCTCTTTTAAACAGATTATCACAGGATATATTTTTATTAGAATGAGGTAGCCTTAGTTTAAGCACTAAACTTAAGTTGCATTCAAAGGGTTAACAACATGTGTGTTGAAATGAGTGAGTGATACAGTGTTTAAATATAAAACATCACCGCCAGAGCATAATCTGAAATCACTATCTGTCACGACAGATTCCATTGGCAGTGTAACTATAAAAGCTGTATGAATGAATCACTAAAATTCAGCATGACATCAGGTGTATAACAAGGTTAAGATTGCATTAGAGAAAAACATAAAAACTGTTTTACACACGTGTACAAGTAGTTATGTCATGAATATTAATGTAGATGGGAATTAATCTTATATAATATAATATAATATAACAAAACAAGTTTAATTTACGTTTTTGCAGTCATTAATTAATGAAAAAAGTACATTTAAACAACATTAGGGATGCTATTGTATGTAACATGATTATATAGACAATCAAAATGGTGTCAAAACTCTTTTTAAAATGCTAGAATAATAACTAACTGAATCTATGAATCTGATTACCTTTATCTTTTTGTACTATATATTGCTTTTGATTATTTAAGTTTATGATTATTCTTTACAACGAAATGCATACCACTCAAAGATTCCTTGTACATCAAAATCGTACATGCTGACAGAACGTTAATCAGGTTGAGTTTAAAACACTTTTATAATTTATAATGCTTAATTACTAAAGTGTATCATGTCAGACTGTGTCAACTGATGAAGTCACTTAGACCAAACGATGCTTATCCGTTCACGAACAGATGGTGTGCCCACTGATTGCCAGGGATTTATGCGTACAGCTTTCACATCGGCATTGATTTTATGTCGAGTACAATCTGTCCTGACAGATAAAATATTTAGGCCATTATCTGGCGTTGTTCATTCACAAACTAAAGCTCGCATAAATGGATTCATTTGTCATTAAGCAGTCAATGGAGTGAGTGACATACTCCACCAGATGCGAAAGTAAGTTAAGTTATTAAGATTGTTTTGAAGGCATTTTGAAGTTGGTGTAGTTATTACACGAACTATTATGAATCACAACTGCTTGCATTATAAAACACGACGTTTTGGGTCTAGTCTAAGGGGCAAGGACTAGCCCAAAATGTCGTGTTTTACAGTTAAAAATTGCAGTCCATATTATTCCATGTCATAGTTTAGATAGTGTAAATGAATAGATATTAGTAGCCAAAGGTAATCTATTTAACCAAAAGAAAAAACCATGTATTCCAATGAACTTCACAATGAAATTATATGAAATGAAACTTCGGAAGTGAAAAGGAACCCTGGCTAAAACACTGATCATGGTCAAATAAAAAAATCAACTCCAGAGAATAATCTAAATCGCTATTTGTCAAGACAGATTCCATTGGACATTCTGGTAATATAAATATAGAAGCTGTGAGTATGAACCACCGAAATTCAGTGATGACATCTGGTGTTTGCGAAGAGTGAGCATGCTCTGCCCAACTAGTAACACCCGCCATACACCCAGCTTTCATAAACAAATCTGAGATTTTGTGAATTATTATTATTTTTTGCCACATGATGATAATAACCACCCACAAAATACAAATTTTATAAGTACCAAACCGGGACCGTCAAATGCCAGATCAATGTTGATATAAGTTCCAACAATGAGAGGGATCTGTACTTGTACTTGTTGTTACATGTATGTCGAGTTTAATTAACCATGTAACCATGTCCTTAATTTTTGTTTTCATTTAAAACAAAGAAATTAACTCATGTTATTTACTCTGACGACACCATATGTTCAGCCCGTGGGCTGACGTTTTTCACTTTCAATATCAAATAACTGCTAGTACAAACTAATTATAGGACAAAGGTTTACTTTCAACTGACAAATTGTTCTTCTCTTTTCTTTTTAATCTAAAAAAACTTATCTATATCGGCGAAAAGGTTATGAGTGTTCTAGTGGGAATTATTGCCAGACACATCACTTAAATATTTAGTTTTCTACAAAATTAGTTCTCTAATAACAATTATGCACTTGCATGTTGCGACATGCAGGAGACTACAACTTAGGGAAATGATGTACAATTGAGCCTAAAACCAAGATATTTGTTTACTTTTCGCATCTGATTGGGTATATAACCTTAACGAAGCTACTTGTTCCTTCTTACCTAAGATGAAGCACAATAACTGGCAGTTTGTTTGCATGTACGCGTATTAACGGTGCTTATTTGTGTCTGTATCTGAACACCTCTCACTTCATAACTAATGTGCAAAGCAAAATGTGGTTTCTTTTACTGTTCAAAAGTTATAGGCTGCCTAAAACCTAACCTGTAGTAATAAAACAAAGATAGCTGATCAACATCATTAACTGATGACTATACATTTCACCTTTGATCTAAATACAGGATATTGCTCCTTGCTTTCCCAATCACAACATCGCGCCCGTTTTACAAAACTATCGTAAGCCTAAAACATCTTAACTTTTATCTTAGCGCTCTCGTAACGAGAGCGCTACGATAAAAGTTAAGACGTCTTAGCTTTATACGAGCTTTGCGGAATAAGACTTATCTCTTCTCTCAGCTTTCTTTGGTTCAGTTGAATGTGGAACGGTCAAGATTAAATATTGATTATAGCTTACGATGGCTTTGTGGAATGAGTCCATGACCTGGTTTCCGTAAGTGTTATAGCACTGTTGTCTGTAACTGAGTTAAATGGGCCAGGAAGAAAGAACACCATGGAACTGAAAGCGACCTCCTGTTGTGATATACAATTCCTTGAAGTGCTGACAAGATTTGGTACTAAAGGTTATGATGTTTCAGGACACGGAAGCATTCCTTCACGAATCCTGTAAGACAGAAGGCTGTTGAGCAAGATATAAATGTTCCTAATGTTAGAAATCAGCACCGAAGAAGGATTTTAATCCACTGTCTGTTTTGGCAGATTACATTTGAGAAACGTTTTGCAGACACATGTAAAAAAAAATTTATAACTTAATTTGACATTTTGCACTAAAGTGAGAGTGAGTGAGTTAGGTGTTAACGCCGTTTTGAAAAAAAAATCAGTTATATCGCAGTAGCAAGGTTTACGGTAGGAGGAAAGCCTGCATCACCAATGTTGTTATGTGATGCAAAGAAACCTGCGAGCGTCGGCTGGTACCTGCGCAACAAGAGTGTTACTGTGTTACAGCATTGCAATCTGTCTTCACTGTGTTGAAAGGGTTCCAACACAGAGAATGACAGCGAGCCACCTGGGGGAAATCTAAGCCCCAGACAACTTGGTCCGAAGCACAGCACGCTAACCACTACGCTATCCCGCAAATATGCTTACACAAACGCTACTTCTTAAACCAAACGTATTGCAACTGTAGGCAGAGTAGTACAACAAAGTGCTTACGGTTTCATTATTCAAGGTAAGAATGTATGACAATGTCCGATGCTTTGCGTCACGCTTGTCCTGGGTGCCGTTTCACAAAGCCATAATAAATTTACGTTATCATAAACCTTGATGCCGTTTCAATAGGTTCAGTTTACAAATTAAAAAAATCGTTGTAAACTGTGCACTTTCCAAAGAAAAACAAGATTTTTCTTTGGAAAGTGCACACTTCACAACAATTTTGTGCATTTGTAGACCAAATCAATTAACTCATTGGTATGGTTTGCATTTACGACGTCGTAAAGTTATAACGTCTTTGTGAAACGGGGCCCTGATTCACAAAGCCTTAACCTCATAAACCATGTCACTTAACAAATTGTTGACAAGGTTCTCAATGTACGATGGACATAGTTCACAAGGTCGTACATGTACTATGGGCAATGTCTTCGTAAAAGGGATTGAGTCAGTTGTAAATGTACGATGGCTAATGGATCAGTAACATGGTTTCCATGTTCGTACATTTACAATTGCCTTTGGATCAGTTACATGATTTACAAGGTCGTAAACATATGGCTGACCGCATCATAATAGTTCGAAATAGTTCTCTATATATATCCAGTTTTTTACTACAGTGACTACGTAGTTTCTAATCGCGTAGCATAATTAAAGAAAATAATCCTACACACCTGTAGTTTGTCCATTTTATTAAATGTAAACAAGTATATATTCGACTTTGAAATATGCACATTGTCAGCATAAACGACCATTAAGGTAATCGACTTATGATGGTATTTCATGTTGAAGATGTATATTTAAACAAAATTGCAAATATGTAACAATGCTAACAGTTACCTCACCTGAGGCTTTTCATCATTGTTAGCACATATAAAGGACACTATTTTAGAAGTCTGTTAAATACGCTGGGGATTTTTAAAGAACCCTTTTTAAAACAAAATGATGACCTTGCTATAATCAAATGGGCATAACTCTTAAGTTATGCTGAACTCAACACTTGTCAATGTCAATTACCAAACTCCAACCTTAATAGGCTGTTGAAAACATGTCCTGTTGTAATTTGTGTAAAATAGCTCCTCTTTGAGCTCTTTCACACACATTATTACAGGAAAGGATTTTAACAGCACAAGGTGGTAACAGTTTTGCGTTATACTCGCCCTAGTCTAGCACTGTAAGGGTCAAGGTTAATGTGACTATTAGTTTGAGTATCTCTGAAACATACGTCTCCATACTTGTTCTTTGCTTCATTAAAAAGGCCTACAAAACATTCTGCGCTATATGAATATTTCTGTTTCTCTAATGTTGTTTGAAAAATATCATTATTATTATTATATTATTATTGTAATTGTTGTTGTTTGTTGTTGTCTATTGCTTATTATCGTTTGGCATTGAAAGAGTTAAACCAGATTCAGCCTCTGCGTTTCGCTTCTTTGTACTACACAAGAAGAATACAGGAGCATAGCTGTCGGTCACAGATAATTTGTCACAGATAACTAATCGATCCTTGACAGAGGCAAATCCGCGACCTTTTGACACCATCTTTTATTGCTGCAAGATATAGTTCCATCTCAAAATTATGGTTGACCTAGAGTCACGACAAGTCTTTTGATCAAGTGTGTAATTATGCCATAAAACCAGAAGATTTACTTTATTAAGATTGGTGTTTCCTTGATTATATTGGCTCAACATTTGGCTGCGTACTGTGTGATGGTAGCCAAACTAATTCCTAAAGGCTTTGAATCATCTTTGGAATGCTTTCAGAATATTCGCCATGTTCACGCCTTTGGTAGCTTTCTTTGTATGGAGCTCACGGAGAATGGCTTTTTATTGTCTGGCAGTATCCAACGAAAGTCGATGCATAAACATACATAAGGTTTTGAAATGTATTGAAAACATGCTGCAAACCTTATATAAACAATTTCATCTTCTCATGAACCAACATTGTTTTTACAGTTTTAGTTAAATTTTATAGTCTCATGACTTTATCAAATCTGAATCAATATAAATGATAACGCTTTCATTATTGTTATCCATCCCTTTTAACAACGTTAGCGCATATTTTAGTTGTGAAGTCAGCTTTAGATTATTTCATAGAAAGGTATTCATTTATCAATAATATTAACTAGAAAAAGATGAATATAAATTATTCAGCGGATTTCTATTGGGTTGATGAGATTCACGCGTAATAGTGTTTGTACGTTTATTCCAGTCATTATAAAAAGAAAATGGCTTTTGTGTCATTCCACTTAAAAATAGATGAAGAAGTAATCACACATAATCTTGTTTGGCAAGCAGTTTATTGCCTTTTTTAATGAAGTTTGTTTTAAAACTTGTGTGTCCTTTAGTTAAACCCCGTTCAGCCTGCTTGACATCTAGACGTATATCGGGCATTTGCCTTGTCTAACACAAGGACACTAGTTGACAAGATGTGGTGCCACCCAAGGCAAGTGGCTTCAAGAGTACCTTGGTTCACACAACAGTATATTGGTATTTGATATAAAAGACGTTTGATGCAATGTGTTTACTAACCTTCTAGCACCTTAAAATAGGTTGAATTTGATATCAATTACACACACATCATAGCGGATTTATATTAAGTTTGCACATCGGATCTTCGATTCATACCTCAATGAACAAAAATACACTGAAACGTAGCACATAGTAAGTATACAAGTGTGAAATTCACAAGTACATTTCTCCTCAAATACTATATCATTTATAAATGCCAATCAAACGAACTCACTCTCACAAGAAAATATAGTCATAAATGATGTCATTTTATTATAGCGATTTCTCCGGCATGACATCATACGTGTCGCACCATTGTGACGTCACAATGGTCATGCAGCAGTATTTTTTTGTTTAATGGCAGATAAAACAAAAAAATGTCAGTACTTTTTTTAACTACACAAATGTAATTATAATATAACGTCACCCTCGTGTCTCCTGATATCAACTATATCAATTCGGCAAGCCTCGAAGTTTTAAACATTAAACAACTCGTGGTGATATATTTAATATCAGAAGACACTCGAGTGAGATTCCCTATGTACGGCAATAACTGCCTTCATCAATGCAGAGGGTACAGTGACTGACAGCTCTGAATAAGTTGACCCTGTTTGTGTCCCACATCTAGCCCCGCAGCAATCAATATTGTCATTGACATTACACAAACTTTCCGTTCTTCTGAAGGATGTCATGTGAACCCGCCAGCTGATGCCGGAGATTTAGTGTACTTTCTCCGTCCACTATTGTTTAATGGCGGTCACTAACTCCCCTGTCAATAAAACGTGTTGTTTTCCAGCTGTGCTGGTCCTTTTGTTGGCTTTTAGTAGTTAGATTTCAGTCAGTGTCTGTTTCAAGATCTCAAAAGTGATAGGATTTACGTTCGCAGGTCCAAATATACGAAAATTGTTATATGGTTTGTGAGAAAATTAATCTCATTAACAAGAGAGATTTTGTTGCATTGCGATGCTCTACACTGCACATTATGTGCAGTGTAGAGCAGCGCAACGCAACAAAAGGTCTGGTTTTAATGCGATTATGCGAAGATATATTGTGCTGGTCCTTTTGTTGGCTTTTAGTACATGTAGTTAGATGTTCGTCAGCGCCTGTTACAAGTTCTTATTAAAGGAATGTAACAGAGTTTACGCTCACAGGTCCAACTATTTTGAACAAAACAAATGCAGGAGTTGGTGCCAAGATAAGTCAAATAAAAGCAGACCTTTTGTTTCGTTGCGCTGTTCTACACGGCACATTATGTGCTGTGTAGAGCAGCACAAAGCAATAAAAGATCTATTTTTAATAGGACATAACAAATGGTTGTTTAGTTTTTGCCAAAAAGTACATTGTAACGAAAGAACGTAATAATAATGCCATCAAAAATGGTACGATAGTAAATTCAGATAATTGTCTATTATAAGCCGCTTGTATCAGGGCTTAAGTATTCAGAGAATTTGTTTAATGTTTATTGTAATGACCAAATGCTAATATTATAAGTCTGTGAGCAGTGTGCTGTGCAGCTTACAACAGCTTTTAAAGCTTTCAAATTATTGTCAAAAATAATCGTTTGCATCTTTAATGTACTACTACCACTACCACTACCACTACCACTACCACTACCACTACCACTACCACTACCACTACCACTATCACTACCACTACCTCTATCTCTATCTCTATCTCTATCACTATCACTATCACTACCACTACCACTACCACCACTACTACCACTACCACTACCACTACCACTACCACTACCACTACCACTACCACTACCACTACCACTACCACTAC
>JAULCD010566038.1:0-20318 GCA_032361085.1 Calliostoma canaliculatum | reverse complement strand
GAGTCGGGCGTTTTAAATGTTGTGATGTATCAAACGTATTAATGTGGGGGTGCAACACTTTTTTTACTGTGTATATAACGTTATACTCAGTAGAAGATATGTCACTGTACCAAATACGTCAGATTACAAATGTCAAAATATGTATTATATGTACACTTACAAAGAAAAACTTTAGATTTGTTAAGTGTAAATTGTAAAACGATGTTTGCAAATAACACATTTTACAACGATTTTGTGATTCGTTAGCCAAACCTACCGTATTAGTGTAGATAATAGTCACTTGAGTCGTTGTAATGCAGTCTGGACCCTGTTTTTTCAAAGAGCTCTTATATTATAAAGTTGATCTAAGTGAATGTTTAAACAATGTCATGTGGAGTCGTTCTAATCTTGCGACTGTCGTAGTGCAGAAAACGATTTGGAACCGGTACGCTTCGACAGTGGTAAGTTAATAATATATTTTAGCACTTACTTTCAACTTAGCAAAAGCCCGCTTTTAGGAACAAGACCCAAACGCTGATCTGATTTGGTGCCGAGGAAAAAACCCCTTAAAACACACCCCCGTTAGATTGGTTTTAAAACAATAGCATGTGGGCGTTTTCATTCTTGATAATCACAATGTGAAACCAACCTAAACATCATATCAGTTTAAGGACATTTCGTTGCATTGTGGTTTTCGTCATGCTTAGGATCAGATGTATCTAATTATGTGTGTTTGTTCCAATTTCGTGGGTGAATTTGCAACAAATTGTGTTAACTTCGCTATTTTAGCCTTCAACATGTTTCAATGTTAAACTGATTGTGCCAATGCAATACTAAATATAACATGATTATTATAATGATAGTTTGAATATTTAGAATGTTAAACATATCCAGGTGCCTGTGCTCTATAACGCGGAAAGCTAAAATATTGCTGAAGCGGGGATCAACATTCATTCGCTTCGTCACTCCAATTATGAAGGCAATGTTCGTATATACTTATGATCTGCATGCAACAGTCATTAACTATACTTAGGATATTGCCTGATCGATTATGTTGGATTCTGTTTGACAGTCAAATGTTGAATAGTTAATCATATAATAGTTAATTATATAAATATATAAACACAAAGAACGCGTGAATAAGACAGCACTGAGCCTGGCATTTTGTCACGTTTTGAGAACATTTCAGTGTCTTGACTTTAAAACTTAGAATAAAAACAAAAAATCGTTGGTTGTGAAACCGTGACTTTTGTGAAACTGACTAAGTTTTGCTGTATTTGTATTTGTACGAATGAAGTGGGCATTCACATAGTGCCTCGGAATTTACGAATTATAAATAAATATTTCAACAAATCACTGAAGTAGACTGCAGTACATAAGGGCGAATTTAAAGAAAGAATAACACTCTAATGTTTTGACCCAACGTTGACTTCTTGCATCTCATTAGTAAGGCATGTGTTTCCTATAAAGAACATGTACATGTCCAACGGGTGTACAGTGGCATTAACTAATTTGTTCCCACCTTTTAACCATTGGTGTGTTACACCAATTTTTGATTGGAATACAAATCTGAAACGCCTGTAGATTTTAGGAATTCATCTTCCTCGACAAGCTAACGTTGCTCTTAAGGTCAGTCAATAGTTTTTCATGACCAGTAAACACCTCTGGACACAAAAATGTGTTGTAGTAAGGCGTGGACGTTTTAATTTTAATATTAGCGCTCAAAGCCAGATAAAATATTATATTTTCAAAAGGGAAGAATTTAAAATAAACTACATTTTTGTTTGCATCAACTTGTAGAATTGGTGTACTCAAGATTAGTCACCATTGTCAAGAGTATTTAAAATGTCATCACAGTTTACTTAAGATAAACCGTGTGTTATTTTGTAAACTGTCCTTAGACATCATTCAGTAAACCGTGTGTTATTTTGTAAACTGTCCTTAGACATCATTCACAACTGAGTCAAGGAGTTTAGTTTACATATGCTGAAGTTATTATACTCCCTTTAATCAAAACAAAACTTAGTTGTATTCAGGTTCAAATGTCTGCCAGTTCAGATCGTCAATAATTGGTGTAATATAATAGCTCCACCACATTTGTTAACGATTGACAGTGGACTGGTGTGACATAATAATACGTAATCACCTACACACGGTGAATCATATTAACTTATAGTTACTGCATGCAGTGACGTCTTGATAAATTGTTATTTTTGTTATCTAATTAAATGCTATTATAGTTTATTAACCTAGACAGACAACGTCCACACATTCACGTTGAATTGTGTGTGGATTATTGAAAGAAGTCTACGTGAATGTAAGAATAACGCATATTTTAGAAAGGCTCTGTTTCTGTTTCTATTCAAGAAGTATCCTACTTCAATACATTAAGAAGTCATTTAAATGAAACTTCAAACATTTAGCTTGCTAACTTTTACAAATACTGTCAAGAATTCCTGACAAAAACAAAAAGTCAAATTTATAAGAGCTCTTTTTTCGAAAAGTGATTTGCATACAAGATTACTTTGAGGCAGATGTGTCGTTGCAGATGTGTAGGGCTAGGGCCTGTTTTACAAAGTTATTATAAACTACAATTGATCTTAGTCAACATTTTCTCATGACGTACAACACTTCCACCGAACGAAACAACCCAAAGGAAGCTGGGAGAAAATTAAGACCACGTTCCACATAGACTTTCATAAACCTACGATGTCTTAACTTTCATCGTAGCGCTCTCGTGACGAGAGCGCTACGATAAAAGTTAAGACATCTTAGCCATACAATAGCTTTGTAGAACGGGGCCCTGGCTAAATATTGATAAAACTCTAAAATCTCAATCACACAATGCTGGAATGATATGTTTATATATGAGCAGAGTGGTCATAGTTCGCTGATATCGTCACTGTTACTAGCCGAGACTAAATATTGGATCCTATTACTAGTGACATATATTGCACATATATAACAAAATGTGAAGGCTGTAGTTTAAATGGGGGCAATTTCTTTGCAAAGCTCTCTTGGTTAGTGGTGGAATGTATTATCGACGAGGTTTGATCATTGGAAGGTAGTCGATCACTCCGTGTCAGTGCAGCAACGATAAAAGAGTGATTTGTTTCCTAACAAGTGAAGAAGGCCTCCTCGTGGTTTTGTGGACGTGACCAATGAAGGCGTATTTTTATTGGCGAGTCGACGCAAATTTTCCGTGATTGAGCTGATAAACGCATATCTTATTCTAAGTGTGTGGATATTAGAGTTCCTTTATCACTTCAACTGGATTAGCAGTTCGTGTTTGTGAGTATGTACTCTAGGATTGATTTAATGTGAATTCAATTCACTATTTGGAAATTGGATAGGGAACGTGACTTGAAACTACGCTGTTTAAATTCTATCATGCAGTAGTGGTTTTTCTAACAAAGTTGGACTTTGTATGCCGAAATGGGCATTTTTAACTGTGTCGTTTTTGGATTCGTTTTTTTATACTACAAAGTTTAAAGATTTTTTTATTCACGAACATGTGACGTATTTAAATCAATCTTCTTTTTGATAGTAAAAGCATGTCGGACATTGGAATCAAATCGTCTCTTAATTATCAACGATTAAATGACTTCAAGTGACTTACTCATTCGTTTTTATTGTTTGATGTATGGTATTGCCACTAATTTTTAATATCACACTGTCATGTCTTTGTCATTAATGATTTTAACTAGGGTGATATTCCATACCCACAAGGTCGAACTAAATTGAGAATATCGTGTAAAGGTCACTTCGAATATTTAAATAATCCAGCGCTTTACGTTGAACCTAACAAGATATATGGCTGCCATTAAATATTATGTCTTTGTTGTACGTTATTCAAACAAATGTTAAAGTGTTTGAAATAAAAAGGATTGGAATCAGGTTTAACTTGATGTTTTCATGTATCCATTTACAGTTGCAAATAACTGTTTCCTAACTCTAATAGTTTCATAATATCGTATGCTCACAACGAATGTAATTTTTTTTATCAAAAACAATTGGCTAACACGACACTGCAAACGTATGTCAGTGTCAAAACAACCAAAATAACTGAGAAACACATTGCATTGCAGACCCATACCCTCTAAATAAACGTGGATGGGAGAATAATACAGATCTTACAAAGTTTAAATGCTTTCGGTTTTGGAACTTTATTTTTTTAGGAAACAATTATAAGGATAAATTACTTGTTTGCCATAGTTTTATCAAGTTTTACACTGACGTATAATCACTATGTTGGTATGTTGGTGTGCAATGTTGGCTAGCGTGTATGTTTTATGTGTAAACAACAGTTTGGTTTAAAATAACTGTTAGAATCCTTTGGCATGTACCCAACATGTATTTGCCTTGAAACACAACCTACTATTAACTGTGAAAATAGAATTTTATATCTGCCAAATATTTGACAAAAAGGCAAACAGTAGCTCTTCTCTGCCCAAGAATCTTTTATTTACAATAGAGTTATCCTAACAATAATCGTATTGAGCCAGACATAATGACTTCACACATGGTGCGAATCAAAGATCGTGTATATATAATTGCAACCTGGGGCCAAAACAGAATAAAATATTGTGACGCAAGGAACAGTATAACTTCTTAAAGTATAAATAGTTGGTTTTTACCCCTGACAGTAATACAAACTTTTTGCCTTGAACACAAACTTGTTTTATGTGACTATTATAGTGCAATTGGTAAAAGTAAACTTGAATTTAATGTGTTTTTGTTTTTACATGAATGGTGAAGGTGTCCAAATATATGTAAAGCACTAACAGAGTAAACCTTTTACAGTGAATACAACTCTCAAAAGGAGCTCTCGCGAGGTTAAAATATTCAAACTTTGTAAAGTTGTCAGGATAATATTAAGATAAACATTAAGACGTCTTAGTCTAATGAACATTAGTGGAGCTGGAGAACCACATGTGACCTTTGGGAAAATACAATTGACTTGCAATCGTTACCTCCTCATAGATTAATACAAGTTAAAACGTTCGCGGTAACAACTGAGACGATTGTTGTTTTTTTTTCAATTCTCAAACAATTCCCACAAGGCTCTTGTGAATTTGAATTAGTTGCTAACTATGTTGGTACCTTTAGATATACCTCATTGCCAGAAACACTGCCGGGTTGGAGGTTAATGCATCGTAGACGTTTTGTTACTTGTGTCACTCCAATTAGCATTTTAACCATACTTGAATATACTCTTCAAATATTTTTTTTTTATAAAAGCTTAAGTCATTTGTTCTGTATCTCTGTAGCAAACAATAATACTTGATAAGTATTTTAAACCGGAAACGTCACAAGTTGTAAAAACATCATGGGTTCCTTTGTCCCGTGTCATTGTGCCATTCACGCATAGAACAATTAAATTGCGCAGTCAAATATGACACATGTGCCTCCCTGGCGCATGTTTTAAATTTCACTGTACAATTTTATATATAATATATATGTTACCCCAACGTACAATATTGAAACAAGGTTAGGAACAATGGTGCACAACAAAACGGCCCACACACACATCTATTTAACGTAACCCATGAAAGCATGTTTGATGAGTGCCATTGGTAAATGTGAACATGCTTACCCTTTAGGGGAACGTCTAATGTCATCGTGATTGTCAGGATTTGGTATTGCACTTTCGAACCAGGCTTGCCAGAATTTCAAATTTGACCTTTTATGGCATTTGCAGATTACATGCAATTAAATGTTGCATGACCATTTCAATAGGATTTGATGTTAGTTCTTGACCCTTTTGATCAAGAATTCACAACAACACGTGATTCACATAATACTGAAGTTAACTATGGGATAATTGGACAAACAACACGTCCTATTCCCCACTAGCACTCCACACACAATATTACTAATTCCCGACAATGAGTCAATATTTGAACACCGAAGATTAGTTTGTGTGGATAGGTCAATGTTGACTGACGTGGTAGCAGGCTGGAAAATATACTGGCCCTGTCTCACAAACCATCGCAAACCTTAGCTTTCATCTTAGCTCGCTCATAATAATAAAAACCATATCATGAGAGCACCATATCTAAAAACAACTTTGATCGCATTTACGAGTAAACACAAGCCCATGATAACTCAATATTTAGCCAAGTGTAACATTTAAAAAAAAGATACAATCAAATATTGCTTCTGTAAAATACAAAGCTGATTATTATAGCCACACATAATAGTTGGTGAAAGTTTTTAAGTTTCATCAAGTTATGAAGGGGATAGTTATGATGTCTTTGATTCATGTTTTTTTTAATTTTACGCTTTTCCCACATAAGTAGGTTACCAGATACTCCACGTTAAAACAGCAGTCCCCCAGTTTTCGGACAAACAGCTCCATGTAGATGTGTACCTATCATTGTATGTCGGGCAACATCAGACATGTTTGTATTGCGTGTCAGAAAAACACAGAGTCGAGCACTAAACCACTTGCAATGAGCATCACGAGTACCATAACCCTTCAGTCACCGGTGTACCAGCTCGACTCTAAAGGCATGGGTTCGAATCCCGCACATGACTTAACCACGCAAAGCAATAGAATATCCACTTTTTCAGAGAGTCTAATACTAAATATAACACACTTTTTTACATACATGTGGATGGAATATAAAGTTATACAGTGAAGATATAAATCATGAAATATTCGTTAATTCAGAACAGTGAAAATATACATGACATGTATATTTTCACTGCTCAATGCTCGCAACAGTATTTGTCCTTTCATACGATGTATAGAGCATTGTTCTGCTATTTTGTTTATTCTGTTAGAGTTAGCTCCCATCGCAAAGTCCGGTCCCGAAGGAACGTTTTTTCTCTCAAGTTATTTGGTGTATGTTCAATGTATTTGTCAAAAAGGCATGTCAGATTGTTTCATCTGCATTAGCATGTTGTTATTTACTTTCAACTGTGACTTAAAATTTGTGAGCTCTTTTGCACAAATTATTACAAGAAAGGTTTTCAACAGCCTATTTAGTGTGGAACGTGAAATTTACAAGTATCGGGTTCAGTACATTAAGTGTTAAACACCGTGTTTAACTGTCACAGGAAGTAAACGGCTCGGAAAAGCGTCAACGTATGAGATATGGCAAGGGCAATGTATTCAATTGTTCTTTATGTACAATGTTTGCCATTGAAACTAGTGTATAAATTGGAGAACTGAAACGCACAGCGAATTAAATTCGGGTGTTTAAGATACCTTGCTAGTTGACTCCTACTTGTTAACACTATGAGTGTCTATATACGCCAACACAAATACTTTAAAATTATGTGCATATAGGCAATTATAGTATTTTAAATTGGCTCATACTGATAAAATACAATGTTTCTAATCGGCAAGGGTATATATGTGGATTGCTTTTGCAACTTTAAATGTAAAATATTGAAACAAGGTGTAATATATCATAGTCAACTTAATCGTAAATGTGACAGCCAAACTGCTAATATTTCACCAATGAAAGTTAATAAAAATCACGAAGTTTAAACATTAAGTGTAAGTGGAAATAAACAAGACACGATTAATACGTTTATATAATAACTTGACACTTGTTTTATTTTATAATTTGACACGAATTTTAAATTATCATGTGTTAATCAAAACGTTTACATGACCACTATTTTAATGGCTAATTTAGAAAACATGACATATCACCAAGGAAACTGAGTGTTTAGAACGGACTAATTACTTTCAATATATTATAAATATTGTAAACACACTCCCGACAAATGTTTGCCTTGTGAAACACCACGCCATCAAATACTGTTTATACCTTCAAACTAATCGACAACTAAATCAAACAGAGTGCTTTTTAATAGCCAATTTTCAGGCAGCGTAAAACAGTTTATACCAATCGAAATGCTTTCGAATAGTGTTATCTTGACGTAATCCTTTAGAGTCAACCATAACGTCTTCACAAGATGTTTTAATGATCGTCCCTAAATCTGTAAACACAAACTGCAGCTAGAATGTGTTGCGAATATGTGACAAATACCACGATATCCAATTCTAATCTTAATTGTTTTTAAATTTTAAATTTGTCGTAAGAATATGAATGCATTAAGTAGTGACCTTTCGAAAAGGAATCCTATTTCCTACAAGCCAATAGCTGACGAGGGAATATTTTTTGGTTTCCAAAGGTATGGTTAAAAAACTAATTTGTGCTGCAAACGTACAACAACAGGTCGATTGCAAAAAATTAGATATAAATGTATGAACAAGTTACCATGACATATGATATTGCCACACTCAATACATATGTATATTTTATGATCACAATTAATCACATCAGACATGTAGGCAAGTCATTTAGTTGGTATGAGGACGTATATTCAAACAATAGGTTGGTCCCACAGATGTGATAACACATTTATTGGAACACATGTCTTCTCAACAAGTTTCTGGGACATTTCAGACGAACATATCTACGACTATCGTTGTATTTTATTATTTTGTCAAGACACTTTCAAATAAATAAGACATAGAAACAAATCAAAGGCCCCGTTCTTCAAAGCGATCTTAGGCTAGTTTGATCGTAGGTGGTAAAATATAACATTAGCTTACGGCTGTCCTAGCGCGGAAATCGCATGTCTGCTTATTGCCCTATTGCTTGTTTTGTAGTGCGCAATTGTTCCAAACCATGATTCAGTATCATTCGTTAGAGTTATATATATCTCTCTCTCTCTCATATATATATATATGAAATTGCATATTCAAATTTGAAACCTGCGCCAAAGAGGCACATGTTTCAAATGTGAATGTGCAATTTTTACTTCCTACGAGTAAAAAGCGCAGTGGTGCGGTCCAAAGAAACCCATGTTACATCAGTATACCCAAGTTAATAGTATACATACTATAAATAATGAACAAAAACATAAGAACCAAAACATAAAATTTATCTAAATCTGGAAAATCAAAACTACGTGCAGCGAGCGTCGGGATCGTAATGCAAATCAAAACCCCGAATCCTACTTTCAGACAGATGTAATGGCAATTCAAATATAATATGATTAGTCCTGAATAGGAATATTGATTGTCGTGGGCAGACGCCAGACTATATTTTATATTTCCTGTGTTGGCCAAAAAGACAAGGCTGTAATCACGTACACGTATCAGCCTATTTAGATCATAACTGTTAAAATTAGATTCGTTACCTTCATCCACACAGACAGCTCGTGAATTGACCAAATCGGGTGTCAGTTGCCTAATCACTTGAAATAAAACACGGAATGTTTAATCATTTAGATGAGCTTTATAACACAGACAGTTACGTGTACAATAAAGTCATTTTTCACGTCACCTGACCAAAGAAGAAAGATTGCACCTAGTAAAGGTAAAGTTAGAAAAATAAACTAAAGAAGCAACTAAGACTTGGAAATTGTGCAACCTGACGTTTTATAAGCCTTGGTAGTGTGTCGGAGTCATATGTGACTATATGAAATGCTGGGGACAGGAATTTGTGCTCGAGAATGTCTCGGTGAGTAGAACTAGGTCTATATTTTGTGACTACAAAGATATGTTCTTACCTGTTACTGTCAATATTGTGTTGTCAGTCTCGGAGTCTCAGACATGTTTAATTTGGGGAAGTTAATCCCACATTGATGGTGTGGTATGAATTGTATGTGGAAAGCTGTCATTGACGGAGAGATTACTGTACAGTGACTAGCTAAGGACACCCTTCAGGCTACCTATACGAATATATTAATAGGGACATACATTTAAGTCATAATACATTATAAAATTCCTAATAGTATACACTTTTCTCATCTAGCTCTTCTTCTGTAAAAGGGTTTATTAATAAAATCTTTGAAAGTTAGTCGATCACTCTGAATCCGTGTGACCATGTTGATGTTTAGAAGTTAGCTTGCCATAGGATATATCATCAAACCAATAGAAGCCCGCTGATCAATTTCTATTTATATATATATATAGTTCTAGTGAAAGTAGAGAAGGGTCTTCTCAAGCTATTGCGGGCGTGACTAATAAAGTGGAACTAACTTTGGCAAGTCGAAACATCTCTTAATGGATTAAGCTGTTAAATGTCGATAATTGTGCATGTGTTTGGATGTTGAAGTTTGTTCATTGCTTTATCAAGACGGGTGTTATCTAGAGTTTGTGTGCATATACTGTTAGATTGGTCTGGTTTGGTGTTCACATACACTGTTGCACCGAAGCCTTTTACCGTTCATGTAAGCTTTGCATGATATGAAACGTTGATCAGCTTGTGGTGTCATTAAACCTATCTTATATTTTGTTAATTAGTTTTAGTTAAAGTTCTAACAAACATGTTTCAGGTGTGACAGTTTTAAAACTGTTATATTGTACACTTTTAATAATAAAAAAGGAAACTGTTGTATTTAGACGTTTAATGGATAGAATATATTTGGTAGTTATGTATACTAATCTTTATAATAATGTGACTTTATTGGGATAGTTGAATTATTATGCTATTAGAAACGAAATAGTTTAATTATAAAGTACTGACAATTTTTCTTTGATTTCCTGATTTGTATATACATGTATTGCCTTTTAGAGTATGTGACTATCTCTTTATCGTCGCACGAGTACAATTTTACAGTTTTTATAACTATTGTTAAAACATGATATTTTGTCCCCCTCAAGATTGTTGAGAAAATATCAACGTGATCTAAATATTTCCTATCACTGACGTCTTAAAAGTAAAAGCCTTTGTATGATAGTTTCCTTTGGAAATGTAATACTGTATAGCTTTAATAAATATTTCCTTGTGAAAAGTCACTGTGTTTTGGTGAATGTATTCCAAACCAGTGGTCAGCAATGATCAGATGTGAGACGATGCGTTGATGATGGATTGTGTTGTAGTCATTCACTCCACACCCTCAGGGCAGTTCACAAAGACTGATGTCTAGAAATAATTGGAAACATATAATACGGATATTGTTAAGAATGAGGTTATTATTTGTGTTATGGGGTCGAGGTAGCATAATCTGGTTGAACTGGTTACAGGATAGTATTCTGAAATATTGAGGTAAGAACGTGTTCGTCCCAGGAATGTATGTTGTTGTTTTTTCTTTCAAAACAAAAATGCACATTTAGTTACATACATTTAAGCAAAAAGTTTCACAATGTAAATGGTTGATTAAGTCATTTTAGACTTTAAACAATTTTTGTTAAAACTATAATTTGTGCTGACCCAAGTTGTGCGCAATTCTTTAATCGTGGGTGTTAATATATCGATAATACTTGCAGATTGTGCAGAACTAAACATCCGTTAAGTAAAATACAGGAAATGTTAAATAACAAAGCCTTTCTTACCGGAAATTTACTAATTGATTGTTGAGCATTAAATATGGATTGTTGCAATGTATTCAGTTTGAACAAAACAGGCAAGCCTTATAAATCATGGTACAATGTTTTGCGAGTTCCTGGTCTAAATACGTCAGCAGACACTGACATCATTTAGCAACTCCCATCCACCATGTGTTTAGTTCGTCAAAATTTAGCTCTGCTGTGATTAGCTATATTACAAATATATATTTTTTAAAAAAAAGCCAAAACATGATATGCTGAAGTTAATTAATATCGTATAGCCTCTGTAGTGTATCAAATACTGTTTGAATCAAGAAAAGTCATATTGATTAATGATACAACTACCTGAATGATAAGCATGTCGCATGTATTGTTACTAGTCAATTCCCAAATTTGAACTAAATGTTAACCCGGAAATATGTACGCAACAGATTATAGCTTGAAACCAACAAACAACAAACACATAGTATACAATCAACACATGTATGACAATAATCATTATGTTTACAAATAAGTACACACAAATGTATATAACTTACAATGGCAGTACAGAATAAAATGGTAGTGCAGTAACAAGTCACTGTAAAAAGTTTTATGTCAGTGGTCACTACTAAATACAGAAATCTAAGCAATAAATGAAATAAAAAAAGAACAATGAAAAAACGTATTCTTCCAGTGGCTACTACATTTAAGTCACAGACAGGAATGTCACATGAAAGCTGGTCTTCAGTGTTCTTCTCAAATGAGTGAGCCACTCCTTATTTGGGAGGGTAGGGGGATCCTACATCTACATTTAACACAAACGGTTCTCAATTTAGCACTTCCTGTTCTAAATAACAAAGCCACCACTCAATACCTGTCGATACACAGTGAAATGAACCCTATTACATTGTTATGCGGTGCAATTCAGGAAAATACACAATCATTAATTATCTACTAAACACACTGCCATATAACAGTATGGATATGCGTAGCTGCGGAAACTGTAACTATAAAGCTTGTCCCGTCGCTCTTATAGCTACAGAGCTTAACCCTTACCTAATTAACTGATGCCAACAGATACATTATGTGACCTGTTAGTGTTTCGTATGCATTTTTTCCTATATAAATAAGCATTATCTCACCTACTATGCTTCTTTTTTATTTTCATTTATGTGCTAATTTTATGTGAAAGAACCAGTAGCTTATCAACGAACAACATTATGTTTTTGTTCTCGTGCCGTACACCAGAACACAACACCATGTTGAAATCTATTTTTAGTATGCAAATGATTCAAATCTCGTTTAAGGTCACACGCGCAAATAGTTAAACTGGTCTTAATTACCTGTCTTTTTGCGCTCGGTTCGCGGTGTATTTTGTGCACTAGTATTCATTGTTGTGTTATTTATTTTTAATTTATTAGACAATTCAATAATAGAAGAAATGTTTTATTTTATGTATTCATTTTAAAAATTTATCTGTTAAAATTTACAAAGTTTTAGCGGTTATAACACATCCATGTTTTGTTTCTAAAAACGCCTCGATGTATCATGTGACCTTCGGACGAGAATCTCGCCTCATTTGCATATCTAATAATGGCGGACCGCGAGGTCAAAATACGAAGTTTTGCGAACATTTAGCATTAACAGTCAATGTAATTACGAAATACATACCAAATGAATAACATGAATTGAAAGCCAAAAGGTATTACATTATAAAAATACAATTTTTACACCACCAACCTACATAATTTGTCGGCAGTGACACATTAGGCAAAATGCGATACAAATTTGGTTGCGCACAGTTTAGTGTTTATGCACAAGGCTCTGCAGCCCTTGGCGTCATCAGTTGAGTCAATAGCCTAGGGCGTAGTTTCTGCAGCTAGTGCTGAATGTATGAATATACTATTATTATTGCGTCTATGTTTTCACTGGAAAAACGTATAGAAGTTATTCAGCGGTTTTCAATTGGTTTGATGAGATTTCCAACGGAAATCTCATCAAACCAATAGAAAACCGCTGAATAATTTCTATACATTTTTCTAGTGTTTATTATTAGTGTACTGTGCGACATGTTAAACAAACCTATCGACATTCATATATTGTAAAGTCAATATAATTAAAATCTATGTATTCACTTCAAGTAGACTATTTATTTGACATTGTTCTCCTATTTCTCCAATTGTGTGTTGTTAAGTGTAAATAAATGTCTCTTATAGAATACTCAAGGTTCTGGGTCAGAGTGTGCAGTTTACAACATCTAAAGCAAAGAGCCAATGGGCTCAGAAATACCTACATTGTTTAAACGCTCAGTTTCAGAACTTTACCGACAGGATCAATAGGCAAATGGAAAACAATCGTTAGAAACTGCATTTCCAAAGAGAAACATGTTTTTTCTTTTAATGTAAAGAGTTTACAATCATGTTCGCATTTGTAAACTACAATCAATGGCCAGGTTGGTTGGACTCATCTCAATCAGGTGTGGATTCCTACACGTATTTCAAAGAATTGGACTAATGGTTTAATTGACACAAGTATAATTTTAAAGTGTGTACATTTCTAAGAAAGACTTGCTTTTCTTTGATGAATATGCACAATAAAAAAATGTATAGAAATTATTCAGCGGTTTTTCCATTGGTTTGATGTGATTTCCGGAAATCTCATCAAACCAATAGAAAACCGCTGAATAATTTGTATACTTTTTTCGACTGGCAGTTTACAGTGATTTTGGCATTTGTAAACTAAGCCCACTGGCCCAGGACAGCTGTTGGTTGTGGTCGGGCCCCATGCAGCGTTACGTGAGGAAAGCAAATGTAGCGTGTTTTCTCGTCAGTCGGACTGCACAGCACGCCCGAGAATCAAACAAGCTCTACCTCTCCGCCCAACGCGATCTGATCAATACAACATATCCAGCCCGCTTCACTCCTCACAAGCACACAGACCAACGTAACGGGGATTTCACCTGGCACGGCGTTGTAGTTGCCACTTTCACTTCCAAACTCCTGGAGTTTTACTCAAAGGGCTGGTTTGACCCGAGGAGAGTGTGTCGACGAAGCAATTGGTTTTGGTAATTAGTCTCGTGTCAGTTGGTGTCCTGTATTGTTGCTGCACTTAGGCTCTACCTACTGTGACTGGGCTGTGATTGTATCGATACCTGATTGCAGCATGTGACAGGTCAACGTTCCCAGATGTGCTGATGTTCGTGATGAGAGAACTGCCCGTGTTGTCGAATATAGTCGGACTGTCGGTGATGTTAAACATACGAGGTGAATGGGTCCGCTTTAGAAATACCAACGTGTTGTAAACTGTGCAATTTCCAAATTCCAAATTTGTTATAAAGTGTGCGCTTTCTTACGAAAACAAGTTTTTTCTTTGGAAAGTGCACAATTTACAACGATTTTAATAATTGTAAACACAACCCATTGGTCCAGTGACACGGTTGGTTCTCTTGTACAGATTCAAACTTTGTAATTGATCTATTTAGTTGTTCATTTCTGTCCTCCATTGGTCGATTAATATGTTAATATAATGTAAAAGCTATCTAAAGTTTATCACTTGCGTTTAATAGATTTATTCCTTCTGTTGCAGAGTAGGTCATGTATAAGTCCAGGAACACCCGTCGCTGCAACCGTTGTGGAATCATATTTGCCAACACAACAAAGTTCAAGATGGATATAGTTGTCTTTAAACGACGGTGAATAACTCCAGGTGATTCAATTGTGGCGTAAAATGATTCAGATGCAATGTTGTTGAAGCGGATGGTCTCCTCTGTTCACTGTCAGATAAATCTTCCAAGATAGAAATTCGATTTCCATGTAATATGTCAGTGTCACCTAGCCATCGCCCAGTGAACGGATCCTGCAAACATCCCAGCGACGTAGTCTTCAACAAAGCTTGCTCGGGGAAACGGTAAACAGTCCCCGAAACAAGAACGACGCTCTCTAAATCTCAAGGATTTCAAATATTTACTAGAAAAGCTAACTCGGTTGTTCGAGAGAAGGCGTGACTGATGAACTCCACGGATGCAGCCAGCGCGTTTCCAGTAGTAGCCAAGATGAAGTGCGACTCCCCGGAATATGCCGCGATACAGTCCTCATCTGCCATGCAACATCTACTGTTGACCTTCATGATGATCACAGGATTTGTGTGCACCAAGACACTTTATGACAAGATACGACGCCGGCAGGCCCGGATAAATGTGGTTGTGATTGGAGCTGGTCCTATAGGATTAACTTCAGTGCTAGTCGCGGCTAAAAGTGGCCGAGTTTCAAGAATTATTCTCTATGAAGAACTATCTAGGAAAGTTTTGTTAGGGAGGCAGCATCAAATTACCTTCGACCAAAAAAGTATACCTTTCTTGAAAAAGTTAGGTGTTGATTTTGACAACATTGAGGGTTGTTGGGATGGGGACTGCTTCTACACCCGTGTGGGAATATTCCAGGAATACCTGCTGGATGTCATACACAGAATCAACACACCCACAGAAATCCGACTTGGAACAAAGGTAAGGTTTAGTGTACCTATTCATGTTAAGAATTATTCAACGACACGTTTCGATAAAACTTTGTGTACTCACTCAAATGTTCATAATTTTATATTTATCAATAATAGCATTCATTATATTATAGACAGTTGCAGTAATTATAATTGCTGTGTTGCTGCCCGCACTGAAATACACAATAATTTACATTGGGACAACGAGTTGCACGTGTTTAAGTCGTTGTAAATTATCCACTTTACAAAAAAAGAGACTTATTTGTTGCTGGAAGGTCCACAGTTTGCGACGAGTTTTTGTAAAAAAAAGCAGTTCACGTTTATGTTTTAGTTGACTTCTTCCAATGTCTCAAAGTTTAGAGTGATTTGAGGATATTAACAAGACAACCAATGCAACCTTCATCTGCCGTTTAAAACCTATTCTTTTTAAATTAGAATGTTATGTCCACATGTATGTTTAGGTTTAGCATTGCATTATGCATTGATATAGAATATTGATACCTTAAATCATCTTTGGAATAAATTGTTGAGTATGCGAATTGACAAAACAATCATAGCTAAAACAAAAACCAACAACACCCAGACGTTTATCATTTGTCATTACTGTCACCGACGTACAGACACACAACGTTTACGTCAATAAAGAAAGTATTATATCAGCTAGTTCACGAACTGCATCAGAAACAATGTATAGACATTATTAAACGGTTTTCCATTGGTTTGATGAGATTTCCTACAGAAAGTGCTCGCCAAATGGTTTAGTTTTAAAATGCCAAAATAGTTGAAACGGTTCTCTTTTCAGGGAAAAAAAAGAGTTTTGTCTTTTGAAAGAATATAGTGTATCACAGTTGTAGTATTCGTAAGCCGACGCTGTTGTTGCAGTGCATTAACCTGGCATCTGTAAAAGTACGGAAGCGTGATCCCAGGACCCCGTCTTACAAAGCGTCCTATATTTACGACGTCGTAAACTATGTAACTGAATCTTTGGGTTTGAGTTACAAATGTAAAGAAATAATGTAAACTGCACTTGCCAAATAAAACAAGTTTTTCTAACGCAATAGAACATTTTATATAAAAATGGGTTCTTGTAAAATGAATCCATTAGTCCAGTGAAGTAGTTCCTGACGTTGAAAATGTACGACGGCTGTGTGAAGCAGCACCACTGTTAAGTTCGTAAAAGCTGTGATGTGTTTTGCAGATAGTACTCACAGAACATGGTACGTGTAGAAATGCTGTCTAGAGTTGAAAGATTCAAATAATAAACCAGTTAAACACCCTGCCATAAGTAAGTGCAGTAGTCAGGTTTTGGGCCAATATTTGTTCAAGAAGTATTTATATCACACACGAATGTGTACAAAATATAGATAAATATTCCACTTTTAAAACTAAGCGAGTCAACTTGGGTTACACATACCCTAACTGTTGTAAACCATTTACTTTAAAGACATATAAGATTGCATTGGAATCAGTTTATAACAATTTTAAAGCATATGTATGTTTTTATTAAAGGATTATTTATTTGTAACTCGAAGCTGTGGGTCCGGTGTAACAACATCTTAACTAAACACTGATAGTAATGTGACTATTATATGTAATGCATTACTCATAAACATAAGAAAGAGAGATTGTTGTGTGTACCACTGTACAGGTTATTGTGAAGGAACGTTTAACAGCTCATGGAGGCAGTCAAACACGATGTTTATTTCAGCGCGTGGAGTTAACACATAGTTTTTATTTCACAGACAGCTTAGCTCCCTATACACCTCCCGAGTCAGGGAAACATCTGACAAGCAGATTTATGTATTTTATTCATTGTAAGCTCACACACAAGAGTGTGTGTTTATTTCACGTCAAATTTAATCACGACGTCGATAATTTTCTTATTGATCATTGTCCCGTTTCACAAATCAATTTTAGGCAAAGTTGATCGCAAGCAATTTTTGAAACACTTTTTGTTAAGTTGTTGTTTATCATAGGCTTACGACTGTCATAGCTCAGAGACCGATTTGGAACCGGTGCCGAAAAGCGATCTCTGCGCTATGACAGTCGTAAACTAATGCTATGTTTTAGCACTAATGATCAACTTCGCCTAAGATCGATTAGAGGAACAGGGCTCATATGACGTCAGAGTGTGGATTCCTGACGTAGTGTTATTGTTTGCGCTTCTATATTGACGTCAGCATATTATTATTGTGGTACTAATGTATTACGTTTTTCAACAAATGTATTACGTATGAATTCAGCTGGAAACACGTTATCTAACTTTTTCATTGTTAGGGTTTCTGGCGACTGATAACATAAAGTATATTACCTTACATGGAATATGTTACACGCTGTTTGTCATATAGATTTATATTATATTTCTTCAAGTGAAAAGTGAAAATCATAAGATTGTATACACTGTGGTGAGGACAGACTAGAAGCAATGTTCATGAGTGCTAGTTTAGTGCACTGTAAAATATACGTGAACATTTTTCTCTTCTCAGAATTCTCAACTTTGTTCGGTTATGATTAATATTTTTACCAAATAACAATGTAGTTCACTTGTATGTACACAATAAATCTGATATTTAATTACATTTTATCATAAGAACATGGTTTATGTAGGTTTTATTGACTTAATAAACTTACAGTGTAGTGTTTTTTGTCAACGAATGGGCATATTAATTGAAATTGTGTCCTATTACACAATAGTGTATTAAATTAGAAGAAACCACAATTCGTTCATAAACAAAAGAATGCAAAATACAATCATCGATCGCCTATTTATTTGACATATGAAAACGCAGCGCGTTCGATTTCAAAAGTCAAATTGACAGGTATGGGTTTTATGGCAATGGTATTAGAAACACAGTAAGTTTATTTCCATTCAACCGTAACAGAAATTGAATTTTATTTACTTGTTTGGTGTTATGGCATTGACATAAAACATACACTAGTCAATGAATATGGAACAGGGCCTCGTTCCTCAAAGCGATCTTATGCTAAGTTTATCGTAAGTGCTAAATTTGACATTGACTTACGACTGTCGTAGCGCAGCGATCGCTTGGAAACCGGTGCCATTCGGCATCGGTTCCAAATCGATCCCTGCGCTACAACAGTCGTAAACCTACGATACGAAACAACTCCACAGAACATTGTTTAAAAAAATCACTTACGATCAACTTTGAAGAACGGGGCCCAGGACAGACAATTTGCCAAACCTGATAAGGATATGCGACAATAAATCTATTGCGATTTTAGTCACGTGTAAACCAAAAATCGTTTACTTTGTGTAAAAGTTGTTTGATACTTTGTTGGTAAGAACAATTGCTCTATGTTGATGCAGTGTAAAAACTGCTACATTTCCAACTTGTAAATCAAGCCCATTGGTCCAGTTAGAGCCTCACCACTGTAACAAATGTATAGAAATTATTTAGCGTTTTTTTATTGGTTTGTTGAGATTTCCGCTGAATAATGTATTTAAATTTTTTTTTTAGTGCACAATGTTTAAATGTTGTCTTATAACCTGTACGTGGGTCAGGCCATTACAATGTACTGCTATATGACCTGTCAGACGGATGAGGTCAAATGCAGTAATAAAAACTTGACCGGGCCCCTGTTCCTCAAAGTGATCTTAGACTAAACTGACCGTAAGTGCTAAACTATAGCGTTGGTTTACGACTGTCATACCATCGGTTCCAAATCGATTTATGTGCTACGACAGTCGTAAGCTTATGATAAGAAACAAATCCACAGGAAATTAAGATTTTTAAATGCATTTAGAAGTTAAACTAGTTATAGCATGAACTATTATGGATTGCAACTTTTTAATTGTTAAAAACGATGTTTCTTGGCTAGTCCTTGTTCCTTTTGCATGTGATTGACTCACATGACGAAGGCGTGAAGAATAGTAAAAAAACGTCGTGCTTTACAATTAAAGAAGTTACAATTAATAATATTTCAAGTTATGTTCATAGGACATTGTTTCAAAAATCCCCTACGATCATCTTAACCCTAAAATCGCTTTGCGGAACAGCACCCATGATCTAACTAAACAACAGGTCAGCTTTCTGGCCTGACTCTATACAATCTGGTGGTCACGGTTCGACTCCAACATTCATATAACCTGGCATTTAGTTGCTTTCAAATTAATTTGCAAAGGACGCGAAGTGACATTAACAAGAGTTACTGTATTTAATATGATTAGGTCAAATAACAAAAAAAAATGTGTGGTTCGGATTACCTGACCTTGCCTACAACATAGGTGCTGACCCTAACTTTTTTATTGTCATAATGACAAAAAATAACATTATATCATCTACTGCAGGTTAAAACATAGTTTATATTATTAAATAAATAATTATGAAAGGGCTAAGCGCAACATTTGCTCATTTTAGTTTTCAAATTCAAACTGATACAGGCTGTTGAAAATATATCCTGTGGTAATTTGTTTAAAAGAGCTCATACAGGAGCTCTTTTAAAATATCATCTCACGATAGGTTTTCAACAGCACAAGGTGGTCACAGTTTTAAGACTGGTTGAAATCCACTCATCACTTTTAGGGTTAAAATTTGATATCAGG